>VXAD01011635.1:194-39454 GCA_013399195.1 Dicrurus megarhynchus | reverse complement strand
TTTTTTTTTTTTAGCCCCTTTTTTAACGTGTAAACACGAGAAAAATGCAACTTTGCAGAGGATTTGGCATCAGCTGAGCAGCAACAGGAAGGAGAAGCGTGGAGTGCTTGGCCCCGTGGGGCTCAGGGAGGTGATGCCGGTGGGTTTTTTTTTTGGGGATATCAAGAGAGGTTTGGTTCAAATATCACAAATCTCACGGGGTTTTGTCACCATGGGAAGGAGGAATCCTCAGGATTTCTTGGCTCACCCGTCCCTGCTCCCCGCTGCTGGTGGGATCCCTCCAAGGGAAAACGCCCCTCCCTGAGGGGTCTGGGTGTCCCAGCCCTCCCGGCCCCAGAGCTCTCTGTCGATGAGTTGGGAACGCTTCCTCCTGGAAAAGTGGCATTCGAGTGATTTTTTTTTTCCCTTTTTGGGATGATACTGGAGGTGGTTTCCCATAGGTTTATTTGGGCAGTTTCTGATTTCTCCCCTCTGAAGCCCTTTTCCTGTGTTCAGGGGTTTTGTGCTTTTTTTGTGCTTGTGGTTGCTCTTCCCTGACTACAGGATCGTCTGCTGCTGAAATATTGGGATTTTCCACGTTATTTCCTAATGTTTTCTTTGGAGCCACTGATTTGGACGTGTGGGTCAGGCAGGGAAACCCAGGAGGCCGTGGACACCTGGAATGCACCACTGGGAAAGGAATTCTGTGTGATGGGGCACCCTGAGCATGGAGCCATCATCTCCCAACCACGGAGCTTTTCCAAAATCCGCCTTCTCCTCCCCAAAATGCCTTCAAAAACGCCTCCAAGGATAATTATCTACACCCTGAGCGCTTTCCAAGCATCACATCCCGAATTTCTCCCCTACGGCTGGGGATGCTGATCCCGGAGGATTTATCCAGCTCCATCCTCGCTGGGTGCAGCTCCACCAGAACCCGATCCGGGGGATGCTGCTACAGGAGACATCTTTGCCTTGGGAATGAATCCCTCTTTGTGGCGGTTCAATGGAAAAGCCAAGCGTTATTCAGTAGTGGAATTCCCTGCGGAACGCTCTTCCGAGGCTCTTTCATTCCTCCTGGCTCCCGCCCAGTATTGTCCCCGTGCGTCGTCGGAGGGTCCGGAGGATGGAAATCCGCCTGTCTCCGGGCCCAGCCTTCCCTGCAAACTTGTGAACCTGCCCGGAGAATGGGACGAGTCCAAGGGATTATTTTTAGGAGTGCAAATTGGCCACTAAATCCAGCAGCTCCGCTTCCTTTTGTTCCCGTGGCCATTCATAAAATCCCCCTGTCCGGGTGTTATCGCTGAGAATGACGGATTCCATCCCAAAACGTTGGAACCGCAGGGCTTTCGCACCAAATCATTTTCATGGTTTTATTTTTATTTTCCAAGGGCCGTGCCACGGCGAGGGAAACTCGGGATTTCCCTAGAATTTAGCGGAGCTTTCCCTGCGGGCAAAGCTCCAGTGGGTGACTAAAGCCAGGCCGCGAGCGCGGCTCGGGGGGACTTTCCAGGGCTGCCACCCCACACGTGGGGATGCTGATCCTCAGCGTCCCCACTGGACAGCCCTTCCCAGGAAGGAATTTCCCCAGTATCCAACCTTGCACAACTTGAGGCCGTTCCATCTCATCCTGTCGCTGTTTCCTGGGATAAGATCCCAAATTCCCCCCCGGCTGCCCCCTCCTGTCAGGGATTTGTGCAGAGCCAGAAGGTCCCCCCTGAGCCTCCTTTTCTCCAGGCTCCCTCAGCCACTCCTGGTGCTCAGAAACACAAATTTTCTGAGGTAAAATCCTGCAAAGGTTTTAACGAGACTCTGGGAAGAAATTCCTTCGGGAAGAGGAGAAAAGTCAACCCCGTGTAATTCCAGCATGGCTTCAAAGCAGGTGGAAAGCCCGAGGTGGAAAGCCAGAGGTTTTCCTGCTAATAAACGATGAATGTTTGCAGCTGGAAAACCAGGAGATCTCTTGGTGCAAAAAGCTTTGTGGAGCCCTTTCCCTGGAAATCTGGGCTATCAGGAATACAAGAACCTATAAACAGGCAATAATGTGAAGCTGAAAATAATCCAGACTGGACAGATTTGGGTTTTGTTGGTCTCAAACCTCTCCTCATTACAAACTATCCTGGCTGCCATAAATCCTTGCAGATTCCTCTCCTGGATTTTTTTTTTTTTTTCCCCAGGAACTGTTTGACTTTCGCAGATATAAAGAGAAAAAAAAAAAATTAAATTGCTGCTTTTAACTTGCGAGACCAACCCAGTTAAATGTGAGGTGAGGAGCTTGGAATTGGTTCTCCTGTCTCCAGGAGGACATCCCTGGGTGGGACATCACAGGAGACCTGGAGCTGTCACTTGTGGTTGTTGTGTCTCACGGAGAGGTCCAAGCAGGACTCTCGGATCTGTAGTAGTTCCCAGAAACCCAGGCCTGGGGAGCACCTAAATTAAGATTTACCTTCCCTGTGCTCCGTGTGTGGATCCCGTTCCTTGTCCATCACCAGTTCCCTGCGGGTGCTCTCCAACCCCTCACCCCAAGGACACCCAATTCCCAGAGCAAATCCTCCTTTCCGGTGAAACCAGTGACAAACCCGCTCCTGTTTTCACTTAGGCCACAATTTCCCCCTCCGTGCCTTTCACAATTAAACAACAAACATCATGTTCCAATTCCCGGTGCCTTTTCTCTTTGGGAACGCTATTGTCCAAACCCCACGTCTTCCCAGGGGTCGGAATATTTCTTTCTCTTTCAGTATTCCTTTCCCACGAGGCGTAATTGAAACCTCCCCAAAATAAATTATTTGGGCTGCGCTTGTCCGTGGCTGCTGCTGTTGGAAGCTCCTTGGGTTTTTGTAATCCGTAACAATTCCCTGCTGGCGGGTGGAAGGGGCTGGGAATGGGTTATGGGCATGGACAAGCTGGGAATTGCCACTGGTTTTCCATGGTTTTGTGTCTTTTATGGAAGTCCCCAGCAGGACCGGGCCCGACCACTGTTTTCTGTGCCACTGGAGCATCTTGTCCTGTCCTCCAGGTGGACAGTGGTGGGACACGAGTGCAGCCTCTCGTTGTCACCTTTCCTGAGGAGCTGGGGTGTTCAGACAGGGAAAGGAGCTTTTTAAAGGAAATTTCTCCCAAGGTTTGGAAGTTCAAGGCGTGATCTTGTACAAATCGAAGCAGTGGAAGGTGTTGGGTGAAAGGTTGTTCATTCCAGGTACCAAAAACACTGGGAGGAGGAACATGAGACTGCGGTCGTGAGGATAAGGAGGGATAATGGAGCTTTTAAGAGATATTTTCACCTTGGTTCTGAAAACATTCCTTCCTTCTTCCCTGGAAAACCAGAGCGGGCACTCAGGGACGTGACCCAGCTCATGGACACGGCCCTCAGCAGGGTTCAGGGCAGGAGTGCTGCTTCCAGCTGGGAAAGCACCAAACTGACTGAATTCATGCTTTTCCATGCCCTGGGGACATAAAACTCATCACAAACACTTGGCCATAACCACGTGGCATCGCCGTCCCTCCCGTGGGGATCCGAGTGTCCCCAGAATCCCACCACAAGGAAGACCTCGCCCCACCTCGCCCCAGCTGGGTGTGCTTGGAGAAACAAGCACTGCAATTGTGCTAAACATCTTCAGGGACACAAGAATTCCCTAATTTAGGCTTTTGTTGGAAGGAAAGGTTTAGTTCTTTATGGAATGTTTCCCAGCACCCCTGGCACCATCTCATCTGCTGGGATGGTACCGGCAGAGGAAAGTCCTCTCCAATCCATCCTGGTGGAATCCAAATCCACCCAGCCCCACCAAATCCATCTTGGTGCTCCGCCTTGTCCCTGGGAGGAAATCTGATGGTGGATCACAGGGAAGGGGTGGATTTTTCTGGGGTGGAATCACAGAACCACCCTGGTTAGAAGGGACCTTGAGGGCTCATCTGGTCCAGCCTGGTGCCGTGGGGAAGGAATGGATGGAAGGAACCCTGTCCTGTGCATCCTGAAAACCTCCAGCAATGGGGTCTCCACCACACCCACAGGGGAGTTGTCCCAGTGGAAGATGGGTCTCACTCCAGGGAATTTCTTTCTTGTGTGGAGATCGAACCTTTCCTGTGGCACCTTGGAGCCTTTGCTGCTTGTCCTCTCCACGTGGCTCCTTGAGAAGAGAGATCTTCCTCCTCCTCCTCCTCCTGGTAGCCACCCCTAAAGGACTGGAAAACCACCATGAGGGGACGTCTCTTACGTAACCGAATCCCTTCCCTTTTCCTGGGAAAACCGGTGCATTCCCATGGGAATTTCCTGCAGGTCAGCAGCTTTTGGTGCAATTCCCTGTTGGGGGATGCTGGCTCACATGGGGCAGTCACAGCCCCATCCCTGGAAGTGTCCAAGGCCAGGTTGGACACTGGGGCTTGGAGCAGCCTGGGATGGTGGGAGATGTCCCTGCCCATGGGGTTGGATCTGGGTGGGCTTTAAGGTCCCTTCCCACCCAGGCCATTCCAGGATTCCATGACTATGACACGGGCGCGAGCGGGAAAACGCCGGGGGTGGCTTTGATCCGGTTCCAGCAGCTCTGGCGGGGCGCACAAACTGGGTTTGGAATCAGTTTGGATTCGCATTCCAGCACTCCCGGCTTGGCTGGGAGGATCTGATCCAGGTTCAGACAGAACAAACTGTCCCTGCTCTCCTTGGCATCTGGAGGGGGATGCGGAGTCAAAGCACGGCCTGGTTTCCTCCTGCGGGGACCTTCCAGCCGTCCTCTCCCTGTGCTCGAGGTGAGGGGCATAAAAATTTGTCTGCCTGGGTGAAAAGGGCACTTTTGAAGAGTTTGAGGTGGTGACATTGCAAGGGGGGGTGAAAAGGAAGTGGTTTTGAGGTAGAAGTGATGGTTGGACTTGATGATGTGAAAGGTCTTTTCCAGTTTAAATGATTCCATGAAATGGGGGGAAAGTTCTTCCTAGGGGAGCCTGGGGCAGGGCTGGGAACTGGCTCCCAGTTAATTTCTTTCATTCCAGCATTTTCTTCTCTTGAATTCAGCCATTTCAATTTGAATACAAGCGCCTGTATGTGTATGTATAGAATTTTAATTTCTTTTTAGCACCTTTCTTTCAGCATTGTATTTAAATTATCCTCCACTGCCCCATTTTTATAAAGCTCCACCTGCGCCTCTCCCTGCTCTTGCTCAAGGTGTTCCTGGAACCCTGGGAAGCTGCAGGTCCTCAGCCCCGAGCACGTCTGCAGCTCCCTGATCTTATCCCACTCCCCCATCATCGAGGTGAAAGCTCCTCTTTATTTTTCCCTCCTCTTTTTTCCCTTTCCCTCCTCTCCTTTTCCTTTCCCTCCTCTCCTTTTCCTTCCCCCCCACCCCACAGTGGATGTGCTGTCGAGTTTGATTTATGGCCTTGAAAGGGAGACTCCAGTTTAAAGAATTAATGGTATTTGCATATTTGATTTGGAAACTCCCCCGGCAGACCCGCGGCAGCCCCGCGCCGCCGGCTTTTTCCTTTCCCTTTCTTTCCTTTCCCCCTCGGCCCGTTCAGATTTAGCAGCAGAGGTGAAAAGTTGAAGCAGTAAAACCAATAAAACCACATTTATGTGACAGATAAATCGTCGGGAGGCAGCTCTCCCTGAGCCTTCGGGCTTCCTCCTGCGGGACCTCTCCCCTCCGGAGCGCGACCCGCGGCCGGGCCGGGAGCACCAGCAGCCGGGGCCAAAGGTGCCGGCCCCGGCTGTCCTCAGACCTGCCGAGCCAAAAAAGATGGATGTGGGCAAACAGTCGGAAAACACACAGCCCATCCGTCACTGTCGGGAGCCACCCAGGGGGAGTCTGGCTCTGGGAGAGCTCCGGGAAGGTCCAGGCCGAGGTGGGAGCCTTGGGAGTCACGGAATCGATGAGGTTGGGAAAGCGCTCGGAGACGGAGCCCAGCCTTTCTTCATGGCCCCCAGTGCCACATCCACACCGCCTTTAAACCCCTCCAGGGATGGGGACTCCATCGGGCTGGACAGCCCTTTCCAGGGAGAAATTTTCTCCAAATCCACCCTGAGCCTCTCCTGAGGCCATTCCCTCTCCTCCTGTCCCTGTTCCCTGGCAGCAGAGCCCGACCCCCCCGGCTGCCCCCTCCTGTCAGGGACTTGTGCAGAGCCACAAGGTCCCCCCTGAGCCTCCTTTTCTCCAGCCTGAGCCCCTTTCCCAGCTCCCTCAGGAATTCTCCAGCCCCTTCCCAGCCCCGTTCCCTGCCCTGGACACGCCCCAGCCCCTCAGGGTCTCTCTTGTTGGGAGAGGCCCAGAGCTGCCCCAGGATCTGAGGTGCGGCCTCTCCAGTGCCAGCACAGACGGGCACTGCCCTGGTCCTGCTGCCACCCTGCTGCTGGCACAGCCCAGGTGCCCTTGGCCTTCTTGGCCACCTGGGCAACACCTGGGCTAGTGTAGAGCTGCTGTCGATGGTTCCAGGCCACTGGAGTTTCTCTGCCAGTGGGAAGCCATTCCCTGTGTCCTGTCCCTGCAGGCCTTGTCCCCAGTCCCTCTGCAGCTCTCCTGGAGCCCCTTTAGGCCCTGCAAGGGGCTCTGAGCTCTCCCTGGAGCCTTCCCTTCTCCAGGGGAACATTCCCAGCTCTCCCAGCCTGGCTCCAGAGCTGAGGGGCTCCAGCCCTGGGAGCAGCTCCGTGTCCCTCTGAGCTCCTGCACTGCTCCCGAGCCTCTGCCAGAACAACTCCCAATGTTTTCATTTCTCCAAACTCCTTCCTAATCCTCACCTTTTTATATCTTCCTTCATCCCTTTCCCCCTGGATCTTTCTTCCCCCTCCCCACGAACGGCTACCTGGCCCCTGGACGCTCCGGCCGCGCACTTTCCATGGCAAGAACTCGTTCGGCTTTGTTTGGGATTTGCCCGAGGCACGTTCAGCCTCCCGGGGCCACCAGCGAGAGGCCTTTGGTGCGTTGTGGGGGTTCCCTTTGAGCCTGTACAACCATGCAACTCCTCCCAGCAGCCGCCAAACCCCGCGGAAGCGTTTTGGCCCCGGCGCTCGGCCTGAAAAGCGCCTGTGAAATCATATTTAAGGTTGCCTCTCTCGAAGGTGCCCCTTGGAAAAACCTCCCGCCAATGATGTTCAGCTCGGGTTTGGAGTTTAACACAAAGGCCCCGCCGGACAAAGCCGAGCGGGACCCGGGCTGGAAAAGCCCTCTTAGGTCCCGGCTAATCCGTCCCCCCCGCCAGCCCGGGGGATTGTTCCCGACAGCTTGTTTTCCTTGCCCTGACCTACATAGTCAAAAAGAATCTTGTCGCACATTTTTGTTTTGTATCTGGAGGTCTCGGAGGAGCTAAATCCCCTTCTTGGCGGGGCAGGATGCGTTGTTAAACAGCGCCGGGGCCTCCAGGAGAGCCATGGAGACGCGGGGACAATGAGGCCTCTATGGGCCCCGCTTGGCCGCGGGACGGGCCCGGCCTCTGCCCGCTCCGGCGGTGGGCGCCGGGACGCGCCGAGCGGGCGATGAAGACGTCCACGCGCTTGGCAGCCCGTCCCCAAATAGAGTGGTCACAGCAGCGCTCCGAGACGGGATCCTCGGGAGGGCAGAAAGGCAGGAGCTCTTAATCAACCTCATGTGGATGGTGCCGAGGGGAAGGCAGCGTCCCGGGAATCCCGGGCCGTGCCCCTGTGGGTGGGTGGAGGAGCCATGTCCTCGTCGAGGTGAGCAGATCCATGTGTGGGGAAGGCATGGCAGCTCCTGTTTTTTAAGGAAAATAGGGGTGGGAGTGGTGTGGGAAGAGGGCATTTAGGGAACTTGGAGTGGAGAAGCCTTGTCCTCGTAGAGGTGAGGAGATCCACATGTGGGGAAGGCCTGGCAGCTCCTGTTTTTTAAGGAAAATAGGGGTGGGAGTGGTGTGGGAAGAGGGCATTTAGGGAATTTGGACTGTGCCCTCACAGGTGGGTGGAGGAGCCATGTCCTCGTCGAGGTGAGGAGATCCACATGTGGGGAAGGCCTGGCAGCTCCTGTTTTTTAAGGAAAATAGGGGTGGGAGTGGTGTGGGAAGAGGGCATTTAGGGAATTTGGACTGTGCCCTCACAGGTGGGTGGAGGAGCCATGTCCTCGTCGAGGTGAGGAGATCCACATGGGGGGAAGGCCTGGCAGCTCCTGTTTTTTAAGGAAAATAAGGGTGGGAATGGTGTGGGAAGAGGGCATTTAGGGAACTTGGAGTGGAGAAACCAAGTCCTCGTTGAGGTGAGCAGATCCACATGGGGGGAAGGCATGGCAGCTCCTGTTTTTTAAGGAAAATAGGGGTGGGAGTGGTGTGGGAAGAGGGCATTTAGGGAATTTGGAGAAGCCAAGTCCTAGTCAAGGTGAGCAGATCCATGTGTGGAGAAGGCATGGCAGCTCCTGTTTTTTAAGGAAAATAAGGGTGGGAATGCTGTGGGAAGAGGGCATTTAGGCAGCCTGGGCTGTCGTTTGCCCGTCCCTCACCTGGCTGGGAGGAGCGGGGTCATTTGTGGAGACGAAGAAGGGCTGCAGGTGGGAATTTTGGCCGTCTGGAGCAGGGACTGTCACGGATGGCTGAGTTAATCCCTTTCCTTCCCCTGCTGCCAAGGCCTGGTGGTTTCTCTTTACCAATGTCTGGAAAGCACCTGGGACTCCCAGGCTCCGGGATTCACCCAGAATAACCCCCGGAGCTCCTGCGCAGGTCCCACAGCTCCTCGGGGAGCTCTGGGCACTGGAGATGCTCACAAAGCGCTCGGAGGGTGTTGGGATGGACCGAGGGGGATGAGAAATCCCTGGGGAATGGTCAGAACGGCGCTGGGGGTTATCTGGGGACAGAAGAAGTTGGTGGTGACTTTGACCCCAGGAGTTTCCTCCTGCCGTGGCTGAGAACGTCAGGGCGCTGGGCTCCTTTGTCAGCCACGTCCTCGAGGTGTCTCAGACCTCAAATCCCCCTCAAATCCCCCAAAATAGGGATCACAGAGCAGGAATGCTCGATGGCTAAATGAATACAGCCCTGCATTAATGAACGCTAAATATTTCTAAATTAATAATGAAGTATTTTCAATTTAATGATTAAATGCTAACAGAATAATATTAAACAAATTAATAAAGCCTGCATTCATTTTTTTTATGGATAACTCCACCTGCCCAGCTTCCAGGGAAACACCTGCTCCCTTTTCCAGCTTTTTCAACTCCCGTTTGTTTTTTCCTTTCCAGCTCTTGGATCTGTTCATCCAGTGGGATTGGTCGACGTATTTGGCTGACTATGGACAACCCACGTGCAAGTACCTTCGTGTGAACCCCACCACAGCCCTCATCCTGCTGGAAAAGTGAGTGTGGCTCCCGCATCCCGGGATAATTTTCACTCCCATCTTGCTTTAGGAGCTCATTCCATGCTCGTGAGCAAAGATTTCAGCCCTGGGTGGACAGAGGGAACTCAAATAGAAAAATCCCATTTTATCCCATTGACCTGAGTCCCAGATTATCCAAATTCAATGGCTTGGCTGTGGGTCCATCTTTTTATTGGCTCTTAAGCAGCGTTTCCTTGTCCTACCAGAAAATTTCACTGTCAAGATGAATCTCCAGCTCCAAAATCCTGTAAAATGTGCTGGGCTGCAGGCAGGGGTGGTTATCCTGAACTTTTCAGTGTTTGGGAGGCTTTTGGACACTGCCATGAACAACTTCTGGCTGTGAAATGCTTGGGCAGTTGGAGCCCGTTGTTGGAGGTTCCCTTTCGCCTGAGAATATTCTATTTTATTCCATTCTATTTCTATATTTCTATTTATTTTTATTTCTACATTTCTATTTTTATTTCTATTTCTAAATTTTAATTTTATTTATTTATGTATTTCTGTATTTCTACTTCTATTTATTTCTATTTTTATTTCTATTTATTTCTATATTTCTGTATTTCTGTATTTCTATTTATTTCTATTTTTTATATATTTCTATTTCCATATTTTTATTTCTATTCATTTCTATATTTCTGTATTCCTACTTTTATTTATTTCTACTTTTATTTATTTCTATATTTCTTATATTTCTATGTCTGTTTATTTCTACTTCTGTATTTGTGCTTCTGTTTATTTGTATATTTCTGTATTTCTATTTCTGTATTTTTTATTTCTATTTATTTCTATTTATTTCTATTTTTATTTCTATTTCTATATTTTTATTTCTATTTTTATTTCTATATTTTTAATGCNAATTCCTATTTCTATTTTTATTTCTATTTCTATATTTTTTATTTCTATTTTTATTTCTATATTTTTTAATGCCTCTTTATTTCTATACCTCTATATATTTCTGTATTTTTATTTCTATTTCTATATTTTTTTACGTCTCTTTATTTCTATACCTCCATATATTTCTATATTTTTATTTCTATTTCTATTATTTCTATTTCTATTTTTATTTCTATTTCTATATTTTTTTACGTCTTTTTATTTCTATACCTCCATATATTTCTATATTTTTATTTCTATTTCTACTCTCACTCATTTCCGCTCCTGTTTCTCCCACCTCCCTCCCGCGGGACGCACCGAGATTCCCAAATCCCAAACCCCTGTGGGCTCGGGAGGTGTCTCAGGGTGCCCTTAGAGGGACGAGCTCCCCGCCGGGGCTGAATCCATCCTTTGAGGGCCGTAGTTCATATGCTCTGCACAGCTCCATCCCAAATCCTGGAGCCGTGCCGGGAACGGCGCCCGGACGCGCTGGACGAGCGCCGCGGGGCTCCGGGATCGCTCCCGGGGGTTGTGCCAGTCCTCGGGGCCAGCAGCGAGGAGGGAACGCTCCGGGGTTTGCTGCGGGCCCCAGGAAAAGTGGGATTTGCTTTGGCTGCCGCCCCCGTGGAAGGTGGCAGTGATGGGTGTCCCACATGGTCTCCCCTGCTAGAGCCCCAAGCTGGCTCGGGAAGGATCCGCTCTGCTCCTGCCCCTTCGCTCCCAGCAGACCTCCCAGGTCGTTTTCCAGCTGGTGGGACGGAGAATGAATGGAAAATTGGGAATTTCTCGTTTTCCAAGCGGCTCCTGCAGTGCTGAGTCCTGCATGGAGGAGCGGGCAGGAGGGAATCCTCATGGAATCATGGAATGGTTTGGGTGGGAAGGGACCTTAAAGCCTATCCAGTGCCATGGGCAGGGACAGCTCCCACTGTCCCAGGCTGCTCCAAGCCCCAGTGTCCAGCCTGGCCTTGGGCACTGCCAGGGATCCAGGGGCATTGAATGTCCCTCTGGAAGTGCGGCCCCAACTCTAAACTCGTCACCTCCTCCTCGAGGAGAAAGAGAGAGACCCCAAACCCAACTCAAACTGCTGCTCATGGTCTGATTCCATGGCTGATCCAACCAAACCCAGCTGCATCCCGGGAAGTGTCCAAGGCCGGGTTGGCCGGGGCTTGGAGCAGCCTGGGATAGTGGGAGGTGTCCCTGGCAGGGGGTGGCACTGGGTGGGCCTTGGAGGTCCCTTCCAACCCCAATCATTCTCTGAATCTCTGGTTCTGTGAGCGACCTCGGGGTGTTTGGGAGCTCTGGGGTTGGTGCAGAGAGGGCCAGGTGGTCACCCAGTGTCATCTGTGGCCCAGGGAACCTCCAGCTCCTCTCCAGCAGAGGAACAGAAGGGATGGCACAGCGCCTCAGGACATCCAGAGGGCACCAGTGAGGGACACGGGGACCAAACTCGGTGTAAAGCAGTTTTACACCTCGTGGCATTATTTTTATGCTGGGATTTTATGGGCTGTGTTATCCCTGGGTTATTCAGGGCCATGGGTGAGGGGTGGATGTGGAAAGGCTGGGGGATGGTTGGATTTGGTGACCTTGGAGGGTTTTTCCATCTGGAATAATTCTGTGATCCGCAGTGAGTTCGTGACCGAACATCCAAGATAAAAAATTGAGAGGTTTATTCAGAGCTATCAGGAAAATTATAAAGAAAGAAAATCAAAACTCATCAAAAATCTGGGATCTTGGCCTTGCAGCAGCTGGAAGAGGCAGGCAGTGAGCTGGGATCGTGGCAGAGGCTGGGAAGGCGGTGGGATAGCAGGAGAGCAGCTCCACACTCGCTGGTGGTGTTAAAACGTCACCAAACCCCAGCCTGGCTCATTTCATGAAGTCATAAAATCATGGAATGGTTTGGGTTGGAAGGAACCTTAGGGATCATCCCATTCCACCTCCTGCCATGGGCAGGGACACCTCCCACTGTACCAGGCTGCTCCAAGCCCCAATGTCCAACCTGGCCTTGGACATTCCCAGGGATCCAGGGGCAGCCACAGCTGCTCTGGGAATTCCAGCCCAGCCCCTCCCCACCCTCCCAGCCCCAGCAATTCCTTCCCAAGATCCCAGCCCAAGCTCCCCTTTCCCAGTGGGAAGCCATTCCCTGGGTCCTGTCCCTCCAAGCCCGTGTGAGGAGGAATCTGCAGGACAATCCCCACGGATTTCTGGCGGCCATCCCTGGGCTGGCACCGGCGTGTCCCACATCCCCGTGGCTCCATCCGCTTGCTCCGGAGGCTCTGCCCTCACCCCGCTCGGCCTCCAGCCCCTCTGAGGGGTCTCTGCCCACCACCCACGAGCTCTCCCGAGGCTCCTCACTCCAGGCACACCCGCTGCCTCCAGCGCTCCCATCCCGCCGGGAATTCCGCCGGGCCGGTTCAGTCTGTAACCTGTTCTCCTCCTTATCTCTGTCCCTTATCACCCCTCTCTCCCAGGATATCCCGGGTGTAAGTATGTGCTCGCTCGGGCTTTCACCCTCACCTCGCAGGGCCTCGATTGTCTGGTTTCAATGGAGCCCTAAAGGCTGGAAAGGCAAAGTGCCTCTGGAGCGGGGCCCTGCGGAACCTGATCCTCCCAAATGCACTAATTAGAGCTAAAAGAGGAGCTTTTACCCCGCTGCTTTTTTCCCCTCCCGGATTAATTGAAACAAAGCTCGGCTCTCTCCGAGGTGGTGTTTGTTGACAGGGGTGGGGACAGCGCCGAGCTCTCCTTTCCCTTCCTTTCACTCCTAATCCTGGGACCGGCTTCCGAGCCCTGGGTTATCCCGAGGCTCCGCTCAGAGAAATGAAACTGGGGAGCTGCAGAGCCCAACCCAAATCCTGCAGGATTTGCTGTCCTGTAGCTGCATTCACTGGTAATATTTAATAGCTTCCACCTTCACGTGGTGTCTGGAGATTCCAGATGCTCCCAGACTTTACCTCTATGGGTTCGTTAATGGTGCTCCCGGTTATCCCGAGGCTCTGCTTGGAGGTATAAAACTGGGAATCTGCAGAGCCCAACCCGAATCCTGCAGGATTTTGGGTCCTGTAGGCAACCTGATGGATTAATGATATTTAATAGCTCAGTGCTTGCACCTTCATGTGGTGTCTGGAGACTCCAGCAGCTCCCGTCCTTCCCAGACCTTACCTCTGTGGGTTCGTTAATGGTGCTCCCAGTTATCCCAAGGCTCTGCTCGGAGAAATAAAACTGTGGATCGGCACAGCCCAACCCGAATCCTGCAGGATTTTGAGTCCTGTATCTTAATTAATTAATGATATTTAATAGCTCAGTGCTTGCACCTTCATGTGGTGTCTGGAGACTCCAGCAGCTCCCGTCCTTCCCAGACCTTACCTCTGTGGGTTCGTTAATGGTGCTCCCAGTTATCCCAAGGCTCTGCTCAGGGGAAAACAACCCATGGATCTGCACAGCACCACCCAAATCCTGCAGGATTTTGTGTCCTGTGAGCAACTTAATTAATGAATAATAATTAACAACTGAGTGCTTGCACCTTCGTGGGATGTCTGGAGATTCCAGCAGCTCCCAGATGCTCCCAGACTTCTCCAGGTCCACCCCTGTGGGTTTGGTGTGGGATCAGGGCTCCAGCTGCAATCCCTTTCCATCCTGATCCGGAGGTTTATCCATCCAGCTCCTCCCCAATCATCCAAACACATCCCAAGGTTTTCTTGCACGGAATGTGCGTTGCTCCCGAAACGTTCCATGGAGCCGAGCAGGTCCCATGGGATGGGAGATGGAAAAGCTCTTAGGGCAGGGGATGTTCTGCTCTAAATTCCCGGTGTGTGGAAGGGCTGGAGAGGGACGGGAAGAGCTTTCCAGAGGTGACGTCCAGCACCTCTGATGTCCCTCTGGAAACTGGGAGAGCTCCCAGCTCTCCTGGGGAAGGGCTTGGAGACCTCCTGGAGCTGTTTGGAGCTGTGGAGGTGGCCCAGGGGAGGATCATTATCCCAAAATCCACGACAGCAAACTGGGCGACTCCAAACTCTGCTTCCCGTTGGCACAATCGCTCCCTGGTTCTCCTGGAGGAGCAGCTGCCGACCTGCTCCAGCTGAAAAATAGGGAAAACCAAAAAAATCCCGATTTTGATGACTGGAAGTGCTCCAAGCTCTCCTGTTCCTGTTGGAGAGCAGCTCCGTTGGGATCCCGAGTCTCTGGGCGCTGGTAACTCCAGTAAATTCCCCTTTGGGATAAAGTTGTTCTCCTGGATTCCAGTTCTGAGCTGGGTGTTTTTGGGGACATTTCAGATTCCCCGTGGCTCCTTCTAGGAGGGTTGGAGCCTGGAAAACCTTGGATTTTTTTATTGCGTTCAATGAGTTTGGAGAGGTTTGGGTTGTGCTCAGTTGACTCCAGAGCCTCGGGATGATCCAGTGCCAGCTTCCCAGGGATTATCAGCGCTGTGTCCCTGTCCCTTCAAAGCTTCGTTTAGGCCCCCAAAGCCAAAAACTAGGATTATGGGATGCATCCAAAGCCCTCAGCCCCTGCCAGATCTGATTTACCCAGGAAGTCATTTACAAATTGGGATAATTTGGAAGAGCTGAGCCCCTGCAGGTTGGATTTTGGGAGGCTGTGCCTTCAGGACCTGCAGGAAGGTTGATCCTGGTGGGATTTTTTTCCTTTCCCAGAACCCTTGGAGCGTGTCCCAAGCCCTCTTCCCCCCAAAATATGGATCTGGGAATGCAGGAGTGCATGAACTTCCCTCTCCCCCCCCCCAGCTTTGCATGTGGGGTCCCATCCCACCTCCTGCTCTGCTGGGCTCTGGATTTATGGAGACCTCCTGGAGACGTGGTGCTCCTTCCAAACAGCTGGGTTCCTTCCTGGAATAGAAATTATTCTGTGTTCTCTTTAACATAAATTATATGTATTTATATAATTTATATATTGTATTGGTTGGGAAAAACGGGATGGGGGACGGTGTCCCTGCCCACGGCAGGGGGCTGGAAATGGATGGGATTTAAGGTCCCTTCCAACCCAAACGTTCAGAGATTCCCTGGAATGTTTTATAATGTTTTAAATTCACAACTCCAGACCTCCCCAGCCTCTCCCAAAGCTGCGTCTCGTGCACGCGAGGCACCGTTTCAAATGAAACCCCGTAATTCTGTGGATTCCGTGCTAATTTTTAAATTTCCTCCTCAGATTCCATCACCACTGCAGAGGGTGACATGGGGACGGAGAAATCCCTCATTGGAAGGGGGAGGATTTAGGATTTCCTGCATTTGGGAATTAGGGAGAGACCCCAAAGTGGCGTTGATTGGGATTGGAGGGACCTAAAGCCTGAAAAATGCCCCAAAAATCAATGCAGAGCCTAGAAATTCCACATCCTCCTCTCTGAGCACTGGACATTCCCAATCCCTGTTTGTGCTCCGTGCAGAATGCGGGACACCAGCAGGAAAAACAACGTTTTCACCCAATTCTGGAAAAACGAGCGGGAGTTAGAATTAGGGAGAGACCCCAAAGTGGCGTTGATTGGGATCAGAGGGGTTTAAAGCAAAAATGCCTGAAAAATTCCCCAAAAATTGATGGAGAGCCTTGAAATTCCACATCCTCCTCTGTGAGTACTGGACATTCCCAATCCCTGTTTGTGCTCCGTGCAGGATGCGAGACACCAGCAGGAAAAACAACGTTTTCACCCAATTCTGGAAAAACGAGCGGGAGTTAGAATTAGGGAGAGACCCCAAAGTGGCGTTGATTGGGATCAGAGGGGTTTAAAGCAAAAATGCCTGAAAAATTCCCCAAAAATTGATGTAGAGCCTTGAAATTCCACATCCTCCTCTCTGAGCACTGGAAATTCCCAATCCCTGTTCCGTAATCTGTTTGTGCTCCGTGCAGGATGCGAGACACCAGCAGGAAAAACAACGTTTTCGCCCAATTCCGGAAAAACGAGCGGGACAAGCAGAAGTTGATCGACACCGTGGCCAAGCAGCTGCGCGGCCTCATCAACAGCCACCACTCCTGAGGGCCTCGGGATCTCCTTCCCGCAGCCTGGACTTCGGGAATCTCGTTCAGAGAGAAGATTTGTATTTTTTTATTCACCCGGAAAGTCTCCGCAGAGCCTCCCCCCGACGGCAAAAACGCTCCCGGTGGAACGGTCCCGGGAAAAGAGGTGGTGGCGGGAGTCTCCTGGATAAACTCCTATTTTCAGGGGTTTAGAGGGTGATGGGAATTCTTGGAGCCTGGGAGAGAAGTTCACACCCAGACTGGGGTTTTTTTTGTCGAAGCCAAATCGAAGGGATCATCCTGCCTTCCTTCTGTTAATTTATTCCCTTGGAAAACGAAAAAATCTGGGAAGAGCCGCGGGTTTGGGTTCTTCTCATGGGCAGGGGGAAGGGGGTCACCCTGAGTGTGTCCTGTGGTTTGGATTTAGGTAGGAAAAAGGGATTTCCCAGGGTTTTTTCTCCTCTTTTCCCCCCTCCGTGGGCTGACTTCCATGTTAGGCTGCAAATCCCTGGAATCCTGACCCTTTCCCGCGTGTTCGTAACCATCCCTGAGCTCCACTCCGGGACCTGCCAGGGGGTGTGGGATCATGGAGAAGGGTTTAGAGCTGCCTCCTTGATTGGATTTGGGAAGGGAGAGCCGAAGGATAATCTGGGAATGTGTCCTGTGGCACCGCTCCGGGGCTGGACACGTCCATGGATGGAGGAACGGGAGGGGACGGACGCTCCACAGGGAGTGGGGGAAGGCACACTGGGATCTCCCCATGTCCAGGAGGGTTTTTTTCCTCTCTTTTCCATGCTGGTGTCCCATTTTCCCTCTCCTCCTGATGGTTCCGTGGGGAAAACTTCCCTCGGTCACCCTGGTTGGAGCTGGGCCGGTGGGAATCTCCTGGAGGCAGTGGGAGATTCCCCAAAGTGCCTGTGGATAAAATTCCCGCTGTCCCAAGGGTGCCCAGAGATCCTCTGCTCCAACCAGGCAGTTTTGGGGAGGAGGGAAACGCCACCACCGGGATTTAATCCCAGGATTCAGGTTCCAGAGGGGGATTTTCGCCCTCCTCGTCTCGTTAAACCCATTTGGCTCTAATTCCCGGCACTATCCAGCCACATTCCCAAACCCTTGAAGGGAATTCGGATCTCCCTGGTGGTTGTTGCAGCCCTGGAAGTGCTGCTCCTGTGCCCATTACCGACCCTCTGGAAGCACCAAGGGAATGAGGTTTGGCCTCCCCTCCTCGTTCCTCAGCGATGTTTTGTGTTTGGTTTCTGTTTGGAGAAGGTTCGTGTGGCTCCATCCCAAAATTAAACGGGAACATTGGTCGGGAATGACCCCCTGGAGCTCTTGGCCTGTGCCAAGACCTCCAGCTACAGGGACCAAGGGATTCTTTTCATTAATGAGAGGGAAAATTTGTAATTCCTTGGTTTTGGAGTGGGATTGGAGGTGAATTCCTTGTGAACTCCTCTTTGAGGGATGTGGAGGAGGAATGACGGGAAAAGCAGCAGGTGAAGGAAAGTTGGAGTCAGTGTGGCCAGAAGGGGATCGGCTTTGGAGACACCTCTGGACATGACCCAGAGGGACAAGGGATGGGAATTCAGGGAGTGGGATGAAGGGAGAAGGAGCAGAAACCCTGGGACACAGGGAAGGGATTTTGTGCTGCCATCCTGAAATTCCAGTTCTCACTCCATGAGGTATTCCCAATAAAATCCTCAACACAGCCGAGGCAAGGCCTCGTTTCAGATGCTCCAGGCAGCTCCCACCCTTCCCAAATCCATGCTGGGCTCCCTTTCCTGTCTCCCTGAGCCGTAATCCCAACAGCAGCGACCTGGGATGGGTTTCCTTGCTCCTTCAGGCTCTTCTTGGAGAAGCCAGGGTTGGGATCCTCCAAACCGGCTCCTGGCACTCGGGATTTGCTGCTGGGGAAGTCAAATCCGGCCAAGGGAGAGATTCAGGGAGTTCCTGATCTCGGGAGGTCAAGAGCCAGAACCGCAAGTCAGAGCCCGGGATGAAAAATGGGGTTTTGGGACTCTGGTCCCAATTAAGTTTTTGTTCCAAGGGATGCGGCTCCATCCCTTCCAAATAAAATTAATCTTTTAAACAGATTGCCCAAAAAGCCCCTGGAAGACGTCCCAAATCCCCTCTCAGTCTCTTCCTAATGATGGGTGTCCTCCGACACGGATGGAATTGCTTAGGAGGGAAAAGTCGCTGCTGGGAATTTAAAAGGGGGGGTGGGGTGGGAAACAGGGGCAGGACCCGAATCGGAGATTTCCAGCTCCCCAGAATAAATAATGCTGCTCTAACACCTCGCTCCACAGCCACTGAACATTCCTTGGTGGGTTTTGTTTTTTAAGACAAAAAGAAAATTGGATTATCCCGTAATTTTTCCAGGATCCAGCAAATATTTTCCAGCACCAGTGGGGGAGGAAAAATCATATTAACATGAAAAAAAAAAGACAAATTTGGCTTCCCAAGAAGCTTCTTTCCTTTTTCATCATCTTCAGGCATTCCAGGAGTTGGGAATAATCCTGTATGAGGTGTCCGAAGTGGGAATGCGCAGCCCAACCCATCCACGGGATGTTCTCCCTGAGCCATCAGCACCTGTGAGGTGGGAAAGGAGGTGTTTTCCTGGGATTTTTTGGATATTCCTGGGGCTGGAGTTCCATCCAGATGCTGCCAGTGACTTTTGCACTTTGTTCCGGATCCAATCCCAGCTCCCGCTCGGATGGGGAGGGAGGAGTTGGGATGGTGCTGGTTTGGGGTTGTTTTCTCCCAGACTGGCTGCTTTGGGGAAGGTGGAATTTTGGGCAGGAGCTGTGGGAAGGGTCATGGTGGCCCTAAATTCCTTGGAAGGTGCTGGGTCAGAGCCGGGGCCGTCGCTGCTGTCACATCCCTCGTGCTGAAGTTTTGGGACCAAATTCCAACCGGAATCCAAATCCCAGGCAGAGATTCCCCACCCTTGGCTATTTCCTGCCTCCGTTGGGTTTTTCCCGTTAGTTCTGGGTTGGGTTTGGTGCTTTTTTGGACCCGGGAAGGGTTTGGAGCATCCAAACACTGTCCCACGCTCCGGTTGGATTTGTGTCCCATCCCTGAGGGTTCTGGGATCTCTGTCCCGTTTTCCCTACAGTTCCATGGGGCTTGGGGACCCCTCGTATCCCCCCAGCACGATTTCGTGTTTATCCCACTGCTGGCAGCTCACAGGGAGCACAGCTCCCATAAATCCCATCCCCAGTGATCCAGGATGGCCCCAGCTCCGCTGTCCACTGGGAACGCTGTGGGTCGGAGGGAAGCGACCCCAACAACACCGGGATTGGCCGGGATTCACCCCAAAAATGCTGGGATGGAGGGGGGGGGGAGCTCAGGGGGGGTTTTGTTTCACCCCAAAGCTGCTGCTCCAATCTCCAGCCCCTCTCTTCTCCCAGGGCTGGGTTTGGGAAGCTTTTCCCGGAGCCGGGATCCATCCCCGCCTGCAGCTCCCCAAAAATTCCATGGGCAGCTCGTTCTGGAATCCCAACTGTGCCCAGCTGCTCCCTGCCTTGGCTCATCCCTCGGATTTTGTTTTGCCAGGAAAACCTCCCTTGTTCCCATCCCATATCCCATCCCACATCCCATTCCATCCCTCCCTGTCCACCGGCTGCCGGGGTTGCCTTTTCCCATTTATTTTGGGGTGGAAGGACCTGATTTTGGGAACTGAGGTGGTGAAAACAGCTTTTTTTGCACAAGTCGTTGCACAATAAGGGGAAAATTTAGCAATTAGGTTTAACTTTAAAGGGAATTTTGTTGGTTTTTTTTCCTTAAAACTGACTAGCAGAGCTACTGATTCCAAGAGGAAAAAGAGCTGGAATGGTCGGAGAAAGGACTGCATGGTTTACAGGTTCTATTCTGTTAGAAATTAGCATGTTGGACATTTATCCTGGTGTAATTCCAATTAAACAAATACAGCATTTAACTGTTTCATTAATGCCTCCTGCGGCTCTGTGCGTCCCCGCGGGAAAACCTGACCCCCAAATCCCATAAATGATAAAGTCCAACATCTCCTTTGGACACCGGGCTGCTGGAACACCCGGATTTGTGGGGGATCCAAGGGGAAGAGAATCCCTGGATGAGCGTTGGATCCCACCCTCCCTCATTGCCCTGAGCGGAAGCCAAGTTTTGACCGAATTTTTGGGGATTTTAATTCGTTTCCATCAAAAAAATTCCTCCCTGTGAGGGTGGGGAGAGGCTGGGCTGGAATTCCCAGAGCAGCTGTGGCTGCCCCTGGATCCCTGGCAGTGTCCAAGGCCAGGCTGGACATTGGGGCTTGGATCCACCTGGGATAGTGGGAGGTGTCCCTGCCCATGGAACTGGATGGGATTTAAGGTCCCTTCCCACCCAAACCATTCCAGGATCCTGGAGATGCTGGGAACACCGGGATGGGGGGAATTTGGGGGTCCTGCCCCCCCTGGGAGGGGCAATGGGAACACCGGGATGGGGGGAATTTGGGGGTCCTGCCCCCCCTGGGAGGGGCAATGGGGAGGCTCCATGGAAGGGCTCAGGCAGAAGATGCCCCCCCTGGGAGGGGCAATGGGGAGGTTCCATGGAAGGGCTCAGGCAGAAGATGTGGGTTTTGTGTAGGATGAAGGATTTAGGGAATATCCCTGGGCTGGGATAGCAAAAAATCCTGGATGGTTTGTACTCCACGAATTCCTCTAAATCCCATTTTTAAGCCATTTATCCCTTCTGGTTTCTGGCAGATCCTGGGCCAGGGATCCCCAGGTGTTGATTTGGAGCAGTGGGAAGGAAAACATTCCCTGGAGTTTGTGACTCCACCTCTCCAGGGGCCTTTCCCCACAAGAGAGGGGAAAAGGAGGGTGGGGACCCCCGGATTTAACCAGGATATTCCTGGTGTTTCCTGGTAACGGCCACCATGGGCCAAAGGGAAAATTCCATCTCCTCCCAGAGCAGGTCCAGGGAGGACCCAAAAATCCAGGAAACCCCGCAGTGCCTGGGTTAAGGACCCGTGTGTTACCCCCCGTCCCCTTTTCCTGGTGGATTTTGGGAGCTGGGCCGTGCCAGGAACAACCCGGATGCTCCAGGTGCTCTCCAGGTGGGAGATGGAGACATCCTGCAGTGGGGGTGGGATGTGGTTGGGCACCGTGGGACCCCGGTGGGAGATGGTGGGGAGGGATCTCGGATCATCCTGGACCAGTGGATCTGAGATCATCCTGGACCAGTGGATCTCGGATCATCCTGGACCAGTGGATCTGAGATCATCCTGGACCAGTGGATCTCGGATCATCCTGGATCAGTGGATCTCGGACCTTCCCAGATCAGGGAGTGCAGCACGGGTGGGTTTTGGGGCAGGGATTTGGGATGCCGCAGTGGCAACGATGTCACCCAGGGTGTGGCCAGGCCCTAAATCAGTGCCCAGAGCGGGGCCAAACCTCCCCAGGGCCCTATGGCTCCCCAGGGTCCCTCGCCTGGCTCGGCCACCAGCGCTGTCCCCCCTCGTGTCCTCGGGACACCCCCAGCCCAGCACTGAGCCGTCGTTCCAGCCCCAGGATGCGTTGCCAGCCTGGATTTCATCAAATCACAGAATCAGGGAACATCCTGGTTGGGAGGGACCCACAGGGATCACCCAGTCCAGCTCCTGGCCCTGCCCAGGACACCCCAAGCACCCCACAAGCCACCCCAAGCAGGGAGGTTTTTCTTTCCTCCTGATTCTCTCCGAGCCAGGTGAGACAAACATTTTCCAGCTGCTCCCGAGCGTTCGTTTCCTGCTGTCTCTGTCCCTTCTTGCCCTCACCTCGGTTTACCTCCTCACCTCCTTCCTGATGGGATCGGCTCAGGCTGCAGGGAAGCGGAGCTGTTGGGTGAGTCTGACTCCATGGGATTTGCCTCCTCCAGGGAGCCCCAGGAACGGGGCAGGAGAAGGTTTGGGACTGGGAGATGCCTGTGGGGTCGCTTTTCCATCGTGTCCCATGGACAGGGCTGTCCTGGGCTGAAACAGGGCAGGGATAGGTGGGGTCTTGGGAAGGAATTGCTGGCTGGGAGGGTGGGGAGGGGCTGGGCTGGAATTCCCAGAGCAGCTGTGGCTGCCCCTGGATCCCTGGCAGTGTCCAAGGCCAGGTTGGACATTGGGGCTTGGAGCAGCCTGGGACAGTGGGAGGTGTCCCTGCCCATGGATGGGGTGGGATGGGATGAACTTTAAATTCCCTTCCAAACCATTCTGTGACTCCACGATTTCTTCTGCCATGGCTCCAAAAACTCTTGCAATGAACCTCCCAGCCCCGAGAGCCGGGAAGGAGCGGGCAGGTGGATGCTGGAGCAGGACCACCGCAGTTCCCAGGAGCGAGGAGCTGGGGGGAAAGGTGGCAGCGGGAAGCTGATCAGACCCAGCTGTCACCACTTGCCCGCAGAGCCCAGGTGAGGGAGGCTGTGGGAGCAGATAAATGTGAGAAGGGAGAGGAGCAGATCGGAGATAGGGCGGCTCGTGATAAGGAGGGAGATAAGGCAGGGAGGCTGGAGGGGATCCAGGAAGATGCATGACGTGCAGGGTGAGAAATGCGGGCACGGGAGGTGGAGCAGCCGGATCCGGGATGGGAAACTGGGTCACGGGAATGCCAGGAGAGGGTGAGGATGGTCCAGCCAGGAGATGAGGGTGGTGGGGGGAAAATCAGGATGGGCCCGCTCGGGATAAACAGGACTTTTCCTCCTTCCCTCCCCAGCTTTTCCCGGTGCATCCCAGGTGGGAATGGGCCGCATTCCTGCCGGAGAGCCCGTCCATCCCGCGCCCCACGTGGCTCCAGCCGCGCTAATTGCATTCCGTGGGGCACTAATTGGATGAGCGCTCCCGAGCGCCACGGATCAAAGGCGGGAGCCCATCCATATCTGCCCGGCCCTGGATCCGATTAGCCGGGAGAAGGCATCCATCACCGCCGCCCCTCCCTGACCCAGCGGGGCCCGGCGCAGGTACCGAGCCCGCGCTGGTGGCGACCAAATGGGATTTGCTTCCCCGAAAGGTTCAGGAATGACAAATGACGGCGGTGCCGCGTCTGCCGGGCGCTCATTCATCTCCCGGCACGGAGGCGCTGCCCCGGGGTGCGGGAGCTGCCTGCGGGGACGATCGCTCACCGTCACCGGGACGTGTGAAGTGTTAAAGACCCCCCGGCGGGGCACGGGGCGCTCGTTTGTATTCATTAGCCACCGGCTGCAGATGCCGGCTCCAGCTCCGAGGGGCTCCGAGCCGCTCCTCCGCTCCCTCGCGGACCTCGGGGAAGCGGTGGCACCTCGTTCCTCCTCCCGCGGTGGCCCCGGGCACTTGTTGCTGGCACGGGAGGAGCGTGGCCCTGTTTGTCCTCCATCCACACCCCTGGAGGAGCCATCCCGAGGGGCCGGGGACACCTGGAGAGAGCCTGGACTTCTCTTTTCCCTCTCTTTGGGCTCCAGCTGGGGTGGCCCCAGGGCTGTGCAGAGCTCGGGATGCTCCGTCCCCATCCCACCCCCGCCGTTTGCTCCTCTGGGAATGTTTCCCTGTGCCAAAATCTCTGGCTGAGGGCAGCGTTTGGCTCCTCTCCTCCTCAAATCCTCCTCAAATCCTCGGCTCTGACCTTTCCCTCGGCCCCACCGGACTCTTCCAGGCCCAAGCCGCGGGTTTTCCAGGGCAGGGGCCGGTGTGGGACGGGCTCTCCAGGCCCGTTCCTGTTCCCGTCCGTCCGATGAAGGACGGGCAGCAGCCTCCAGGCTGTCCTGTCGGGACAGGTCTTCCCTCTTTCCCTGCCTCTGGCTCTTCCCCTTCTCCACAGGATCGTGATTCAGACCAGAAGGAACCCACAGAAAAGGGGAAAAGTGGCTTTTGGGTGAATATCCTTAATATTGCCCACTCTGAGGGATGGAGCCTCTGCCAAGGAATGGCTGCTCCTCCCTCAGCATTCCCAAGCCCGCATGAAGCCGGGATTTTTCCTTGTTGGGGTCACAGCTCTGGGGCTTTTTGAGGCAGTGGGGTTCACTTTATGAGGAGTGATCATGGGAAGCTCAGATTTATCACCCAGATTGGCTTTTGGTGGGAATCAGACACCCTCCGTGGGCTGGAAAGAGGAAAATCCTGGCTGAGGTTCCCCGGGATTGAGATGTGAGAGAACTTTATCCTGGTCTTTTCCTGCCCCTGGCTCCACTGGAATAGGAGGCAGCAGAAAGTTGTGGGAAGAAGCTGAGCAGCGGCTGACTCAGTGCCCCTGGACTGCAACTGTGGCTGTTGGAGGTGGAAATTCCCAGCTGGAATTTCCTAGGTGGAAATTTCCTTGCTTCTGGCCCTGGCATCGCAGCCTGGGCTCTGAAACCTCTCCAGTGCCTCTTTCTGGGAACAGACTGGGATAAATCTGGGATAAGTCCCCTTAAATCCACCTGCCCAGGGCAGGATATAGGGAGAAGCCAGAAAAACGGGATTTTGGGACAGAGCGTGATCCAAGAGCCTGAGCTGAGCATTCCCTGGGTGTCTGTGATGCCCAACCCCATCCCATTCCCTGCTCAGAGAGATCCTGCTCCAAGGAATCCTCCTTTCTATGGACAGGCAAGGACTTGAGGGATGTAAAACTCCAGTGGGGAATCCAGTCCTTGGTGGGATTGGTTGGGAATGTTGTTGCTCCATGGGCCAAACCCCCTGCCCGGCTGGGGGCTGGTGAGGTGCTCCACGTGTCCTGGCACCTGGAGTTTGGATCCCGTGGGATTCTCCATGGCTCGGCTGGGGGAGAAGGTTCATCTCGGGGCGGGTGGTGGATGGAGGGATCTTGGCAGCATTCCCAGGTGTGGGAAGCACAGGAATTCCCAGGTGGAAGGGTGGCTGCAGCCAGCCAGGGGTGAAAAATCCACCTTGAATGTCTTCACGGAATCATGGAATGGTTTGGGTTGGAAAGGACCTCGAAGCCCATCTCATCCCAACCCCTGCCAGGGACACCTCCCACTATCCCAGGCTGCTCCAAGCCCTGTCCAGCCTTTGTTTCCAAGGGCCTGGATTCACCTCATCCATCTCCAGCATCCCTGGCAGTGCCCAAGGCCTGGCTGGGCGAGGCTTGGAGCACCCTGGGATAGTGGGAGGTGTCCCTGCCCACAGCAGGGGGTGGAATGGGATGGGATTTAAGATCCCTTCCATCCCCAAAAATTCCACCATTCCGTGGTCGATTGCTTGGGAAAAGGCAGCTCCGGACAGAAGGGATGCAGATCCAGCTCATCCCTAAGGGAATGCTGGGCACACGTGGAGTTCAAGGTCATCTCCTGGACACTCTGGCGTCAGAACTCCGCTGTGGCCACCAACAGAGGCGGAAAATCCCCAGGAACAAACAATCCTGGACAGGATCCTGCCCATCCAGACCCCAGGAGTGGTGGAGTGGCAGCTTTCCCGCCCGGTTCCGGTGTTCCCTGGATTTGGGAGAGGTTTGGGAGCTCTGTCTGGAGGAGGCCAGAGCAGCCTGGGGCCTGTGGGGACAGGCAGGGGTCGATAGGATCTGGCTGGGGTCTGGCTCCCAGCTGCTGGAAGGAGGCTTGGGATGAGAAGATCTTTCAGGTCCTTTCCAACCCAAACCCGAATTCCGTGACTCATCCTCCACTGGTTTCGTTGGAAACCCATCCCGGGGTTGGACAGGGAGCAGGGAATGTGTCAGGACTGGCCTTGTGGGGTTACCAGGGCGAGATTTCCCCACCCCCGGCTTCAGCTGGAGACCAAACCCTCAGGCCTGACCCCGTTTCACACCTGCTGGGATAATTCCCAGCCTTGGGATGCTTTCCTGGGGATGGGCTGGAGCGAAAGCCCTGAGGCTGTGTCTATCCCAGCAAATTAAGCAGTTCCAGGGTTCAGACACCAATTATCCTCACGGTTTAATTAAATTATTAAATCATTGCCCAGGTGATTCTCGGGCACGGCTCCGGACTGTGCCTGGAGCGTTCCCGAGGGGCGGGATGGATTTGGCTCCCTGGTTTTGTGGAGGTCATCCAGTGGGTGAAGGCTGGGCCTCGCCAGGTGTCCTCGGGGCTGGAGGATGATCCCAGACTCTTCCATGACCCCAGACACCACCGTGATCCCGGTGAAGATGTGCCCTGGCCAACCAAGCCCAGCTTTCCCAAACTCAGGTCTTCCCAGCTTGGATCGTTTCCAAACGTGCAGCCCTGAATTCCTAAGGGAGAGTCATTAATTCCAGTTGCAAAAAATTCACGTTAACCTGCGTTATTTTATTTTTAATTTAATTTTTTTTTAAGTTTCCAGACGGCTCCTTTTTGCTGATTAAGGCCCTGCCTGGAGCAGCTGGGATTGTCACCAGGGAAGGCTCAATTCCCGGAGCAGAGACAGGGAGAATTCCTGGTTTTTCCAGCTGATTTCCACCTGGGAATGGGGGGCTTGGAGCAGCCTGCTCTAGGGGAAGGTGTCCCATGGGGTTGGAAGTGGATGGTCTGCGAGGTCCTTTCCAGAACAAACCATTCCATGAAAACTGATTCCTTCCCAAAACTGGGATCCCACAGTGCCTGTGTCAGCTGGCGCTGGAAAAATCTCCATCGGGATCCCATCCTCTGCTCCCCTCCCAACACCCTCCCGCTTCCCTGGCACTTCTGATCCGCCCCGTCTGCCCGGGAGTGGGATGGGCGGGGGAGATTTGCATGCTGGAATTCCAACCGGGAAGTTCCCCGGTGCGGGAGGGGACGCGTTCCTCCCTGGCTTTTGGGTTCATTTTATTTTATTAACAATTTTATTTGTTTTTTCCGGTCATCTGGGGGACGACCTTGGATGGTTTCCCCTTCCCAAAGTGCTGCTCCAAAGCAGGTGAGTGTGAGGTGGGACATCCGTGACCCTGCAGTGACCCTGCCCTCATTCCCAGATGGATAAGCCGATGACTAAAGCACATCCTGGCCTTCCTGAGACACACCCAGCTGCTTGGCTCCCTCCTAAATATTATTTTCCAGCCTCTCTCTCCCCACCCTCTTGGGGAAATTGCTCCCGAGGGAAGCTGAGGGTGTTTGCTTGGGGGCGATGGACGAGGGATGCTCAGGGAAACACCAAAAGTGACGGAAGAGGGAAGGTGTGAGCTGGGAATTGTCCAACCATCCCATTTATTTGGTGCCAGTGATCCCAAACTTTGGGCTGCGGGGCTGGAAGGGCACGGAGGGGCTGGAGCTGGTCTGGAATTGGGCTGCTGAGAGGCCAGAGGGGCCTGGGAATGGTGGCCAGGGAAGGAGGATCCGAAGGTTTGCAGTTGTTTAGTTGAGGAAAACGTTTCCCAACGGCCTCCAAATCCACCACGGGACTCTGCAAGCAGGGAGGGGGTGGAATGTTCTCCGTGTTCACCGGGAATTGGATCCAGAGGGGCTGGAATTGAGGAGGATGGTGGGGGATGGGGTGGGGCTGCAGCATCTCCAAGGCTGGAGAACCAACAGGAGGGGACTGAGCTGGAGCAGGGCCCGCCCAGGGACCCCTGCACAGGTCAGGAATAGGCTGGAAGCTCCTCCAAAATCCATCTGAAGGCATCCTGCTCCTGCTCAGATCCCCCATTTTTGGGGTCAGGAGGTGGTGGGAGCTGCTGCCTGGTGGGAAGTCAGGATTCCAACTGGATTGTCAAAACCATCCAGGAACGAGCGGGTTTAAATGCCCCTTTTGGGGTTTTCTGGCTGGTTGGATCAAACCCAGCTCTTGCCACAAACCCCGTGCCTGGGAACAGTCCTCGAAGCAGCTCTCATTCCCCCCTCTACCCTAAGGCCTCTCCCAACAGGAACTTTTCCTTCCCAAAATCAGGAGCTGAGCAGTTTTCTGAGCCTCTCGTGAGCCCTGAGGCTCCCTGGCTAAGAGGGGCTGCGAGGCCCTTCCAGTCTGACCTCAGTGACACCAATGCGGGTGCTTCTGTCCCCAGGGAGGGGGTTCCAGCTGGACTCTGGCCAGGATCCGGCTCCCAGATTTTCCCTCCTAAACATGGAGGGGCAATTTGGACACCTGGGTGAGCTGGGAGCCCGCCTGGCCTCCAGCTGTTGTTCCAGGAGGATGGAATTCTCCCAGAGGTGCTGGGTTCTTACAGTCATGGACAATCCTGGCACCACTGAGGTTGGAAAAGCTCTCCAGGATCATCGAGCCCGTCTGTGCCCGATCCCCACCTCGTCACCCAGACCAACATCCAGGAGTTCCTTGGACACCTCCAGGGATGGGCACTTCCGAGGCCTGACCGCCCTTTCCATGAGGAAATTCCTGCTGATGCCCAACCTGACCCTCCCCAGCACAGTTAAGACAAACTCCCCTTGTCCTACCCCAGGTTCCCTGGGAGCAGAGCTGACCCCCAGGTGTGGGGATGCTGCTGGCGTGGCCCCCATGGCCTGGGGCTGAAGGTCACTCGTGGTCAGGGAGCTGCTCCCAGCTCTTTGTGTGGTCAGCAAAGCAAATTCCTTGTTCAAACAGGCTCCTCCATGGGCAAACAGGGAAAGGCAAGGAGCAGACTCAGGGAGAGAGCTGAGCCGGGTGGGAGGGCAGGGAGGGAGCAGGAGTGAAGCCTTCAGGGGGATGTGGTGGCCTTGGCCCTGCTGGGTCAGTGGTTGGGCTCGACGATCTGGGAGGTGTTTCCACTGAAATTGTTCTGTGATTCCGTCACTGAGGGGTGGAAGCGCTGTCCAGCCTCGTATCCCTGCCCCTCATCCATCCCTCCTTCCTTGGGTCCTGCACAGGCACAAAGCTCTTCTTTTCCGTGAATCCCGGAATTGCAGAACATCCCAAGTTGGAAAGGGACCCACAGGGATCATCCATCCACCCCTGTCCCTGCCCAGACCCCCCAACAGCCCCACCCTGGGCATCCCTGGCAGCGCTGCCCAAACGCTCCTGGAGCTCTGGCAGCCTCGGGGCCGTGCCCATTCCCTGGGGAGCCTGGGCAGTGCTCAGCACCCTCTGGATGAGGAACCTTTCCCTGAAATCCAACCTGAGTCTCCCAGACACAAGTCCAGGCCATGAAAACTCTGTGGTGTCCTCGTGTATTTTGCAGGACAAGGGCAGGTGGGAGAAAAAGGAGATTTTCTGTTTGTTCTTTCCCATTTCTCAGATCCTGAGGTGGGACTTGAGGTACAAGAAGGACTTCTTGCAAATTCCTGCTGTGATTTGGACATTTTCCAGCCTGGGGACCTTTTGTGAGTCCAGAGCAGAGCCCAGATCTGGCCAAGGATGGCTGAGTGAGACTTAACGATGTCGCTTGGGTAATTAGACAAAAAAAGCTCCTTAGCAGGCACGGGGAGGATTGGGAAGGGCAGAGCTGATGTGGTTGTTAATCCCATAAACCAGGGAAAATCCAGGCAATAACTCCTGTGGGAGCAGCCTGTAAAACGCTGGGAGAGCAGCCCTGCTCCTAATCTGTCATTTTTAGTGCCAGAATTCCCTGCTGGATTCGTTTGCTCCTCTCCAGGGGGGGATTTGCTGGGGGTGACAGGGCTGAGGGGTGGCAGAGGGGTCACCGCTGGCTCCACACTTTTGTCACCTCAGCTGGAGGGAGGGGAGCCTGGAGCGTGGCTGAGGATCCCCAAATGAAAATGAAACCAAGGGGGAAAAACATCGGAGAAAAATGACCCCAAAATTACGATAAGGAGGAAGAACACCGAATTCTGTCATTCTTGGGAAGTTGGTGCTCTGGGGACTCCAAATCCCGCTTCCTCCTCTACTTGTGGATGAGGGATTCATCTCACCCAGCTTTAGATCCCTGGAATCTTCCCAGAGCTGGAAGATCAGAGGTGACTCTCCCACCTGGGATTCACCTGTGGGATTTTGGGTGGTCAAGTCAGGGTGAGGTGACTGAGGAAGCCTGGATGGGTGAAATGTCGGTGTCCAGCCAGGAGAAATGTTTGGGAATCTTGGTGCCTTCCCAGTGAATGTCCTGGCTCAGCCAGGGATTTTTCCACTCTCCTTTTTCCCAGCCCAGAGTGGATCAGCCAAGTTCATCCCTCCTTATCTTTTTTTACTGCCATGGAATTGGGCCGTGCACTTCCAGGAGATTCCTCCCATCCCAAGGCACGGTCGCTTCCATGGGAGGACAGATCCTGCCCCTCTGAGCCCTCGATCTCAGGAGGAGGTGCCTCCATCTCCAGGAGTCCCAGGGAATCCCAAAGAGCCATCCTGGAGCAGATGCCTTGTTTATGGATCCCCCCTGGCAGCAGCGGGGTCCCAATGTCACTTTTCCATTGGGATTCCCCAAAGATGTTGTCCCATTCCAGGGGACACCATTCAGATGCCGAGAGAACTCCTCTGACAGACACTGGAAGAATTTTCAGGGAGCTGCCGACGGATTCCAGAAGGAATTTGGAACCTAATCCTGAGGTCTCTGGTCATTCCATGATCCCAGGAATATCCTTCGTGGGAAGAGGTGGGACAGTGTCCAGGGAGGATGTGTGACATCCCTGGGGGCAGCAGCACCTGGATCTGTCCCTCAGCATCCCAGCAAGGGTTGCAGGGGGATTTGGAGGGGATCTGGGGGGACTTTCCGTGTGTCCATGGGAGGAAACCTTGGGAAGGGCAGGGAGGGGGCAGCCCCTTTCCCAAAATTATCCCCCTTATCCAAAATGGGACCTCTGAACAGGCAATGCAAGTTGGAAATGTGGGGATTTGGGATGGGGGCTGAGCTTTGGGGCCAGAGTGGTTTTTTTTTTTTTTATTCCTTTAAGATCCTCGAGCCCCAGATCACGGAATCATGGAATGTGCTGAGTGGGAAGGGACCCCAGGGATCACCGAGTCCAACTCCTGGCTGTGCACAGGATCATTCCCGAGTCTCCCATCCCACCTTCTGCCTGTCTGACAGGGCTCCTCCTCTTTAATCTCCCTCCCTGATGGGATCTCCTGGCATTAATTTGCTTTTTCCTTGTCTCTCCCCACTGCTCTCCTGGAGCTCTGCTTCCGTGAAGGAGCAGAGGGAAGGGAAATCCCCCCAGAATCCCATTTCTCCCTGCGCCCAAGGCAGGTGCTGAGCGGGATCCCAGCCCTTTGCTCAGGTGTGTGGGCCGGGAATCCAGGGAAAAAGGAACAGTAGCTTTTTCTCTCCCCGGCGACGCCGCCGCGGCGATCAGAGGAGCTGGCCAGAGTCCTAATGAAGATAAATGGGTATTCCCACTCCTCCAGCTCCTCCAGCTTTTATTGATGGGCTGCGGGGTGAAAGGCGAGGGCCGGAATGTTCCCTGCAGCCGCCGTCACGGGCTGTGGGGTGGAGGGGAAGGTGCAGGGGAAACCGCCCGGTGCCGGGAAGTTCCTGCGCCGTGAGCACGCCCGGCTTTACAAGGCTCTCTCCATTCCTTCCCCATCCATCACCCCCCGGGATCCCTTTGTAAATGCAAATTGCTCTTTGATAGGAATGATGCACTGAGCCCCATTAGTGTCGGGTAATGGGGAGGGTGATTTTAATGCCATCCTTCTTCAAATAAGGCACCCAGGAGCTTCTCTGGGGCTGTGTATCAAAAACCCATCTGAAACCGGGCTCCTCCCATTCCCGGCCTTGGCAGGAGCTGGGATATTTTTTATTTTGGGGCTCAGGATTCTGGGATGGTTTTTATTTGGGCTCGAGATTCCGGGATTTTTTTGTATTTGGGGCTCGGGATTCTTTTGGTTTGGGGTTGGGGATTTGTGGGGCAGCCTGAGGGTTTGGCCCCGTTAGTGAGAGCTCGGAGCTCACCCCCTTCGACCTGGTCCCGGGAGAAGGGGTGATGGCTTTGAACTGGGAAAGGGGAGCTTGGGCTGGGATCTTGACACGGAATTCTTCCCTATGAGGGTGGTGAGGCCCTGGCACAGGGTACCCAGAGCTGGATCCCTGTCCAAGGCCAGGCTGGACATTGGGGCTTGGAGCAGCCTGGGATGGTGGGAGGTGTCGCTGCCCATGGATCAGGCAGGGACACCTGGATCATCTTCAAGGTTCCTTCCCACCCGAACCATTCCATGATTCTATGACAGGACTTGTCCCAGACTGGAACGCCTGGATCATGGGATGGTGGGACAACCTGCCTCCTTCCCAGTTTTCCATGTGGGGCAGCACCAGGTGGGATTTTCGGGGGCTGAGATCCCTCATCCCCTGGAGCTGTTCCTTCCCTGGCTCTCCCTGGTGCTCCCAGCAGGAGGGAGCCGGTTCAGCCCCACCAGAACCATCTCCCATGGGATGGAGCGTTGGGATGTGCAGAGCAGCCCCTCCGATCCCTGGGGTGTTCCTGCATCACCAGATGGATTTTCCTCATATCCCAGCCTGAGCTCTCCCTCCCAGGGTGAGCAGCAGCAGCTCCGGCACTGAAATCGGTTAAAGCTGCTGTAAAATTCCAGAAATAAGGAACATTTGAAGGCACTGAGATCCCCCTCCACACTCACACTTTGGGAGGTCAGAAAAAAACCGGCTTTGAAGTGTTTAAAAACAAATCTGGGGCCTCGTTCATCTTCATTAATGAGATATTTAACCAGGCCCTTTTAATAACTTTTTGATGCCTGTGCCAAGTGAAAAAATAAAAAGACATTTTCTGCTTAAAAGACCTTGAGTTTGGTCTCTTTGCTGATTAAAAGACCATTATGCTCCATGCCTCTTCCCGCCTTAATCCCTAAATCCTTGCCTGTTTTTTTCCAGGTATCATCATCACGTCCCCTCGGAGCAGCTTCTCCGCGGGCACCGCCGGGATTTGTGCCGGTGAGATCAGGGAAAGGAGGTGACTTCTGTCCTCTCTCCCAGGTTTTCCACAAGGCTTCCATGCAGGGTGGAATCCCCTGGAGAAATCAATCCCACTGGATCCCTCTTCCTACCTGTTTGGGGGTGAATTATTCCAGAGCTGGAGTGGATTTTCTCCAGGAAGAACTGGAAATAAAAACCATCCGGGAGCATCAATCCACAGCTCCTTCCCAAAGGACGGCTCCAAAGGTGTGGCCCTCCGGCGCCTTCCCAGCGGAGCTGGAATATTTAGAGCCAGTCAGGAATATCTGAGCGAGCCCCAGCACGGCTCTTCTGAACTCTGGGGTGGGAACCACCGATTTTGGGGGTCCTTGACTTCCAAAATGAAGGATTTGGGGAGGGAAAAGTCCTTTCATAAATCAACCGTGGAGAACAAAGGGAGGGAACATGGAAAGCAGAGGGGACTTCCCTGTTTCTCGAGGAGCAGAAGGAGAGGGATGGGGAAGGCAGCGTCGTCAAAGTGAAATCCCGACTGGAATGACAAAAGGAAAAGAAATTAAACCCAGATTCGTTCCCCTGGGCTGGAGGAAGGAGGATCCCGTTGGAATTGTTCCTCCTTTCTTGTTTCCTTCAAAGCCAGGAGATCAATTGCGGGCTTTAATGAGAACCGTCTCGTGCCAGAGGTGGACAATGGAGCGGGACAGGGACATCCCGGGGATTTTACGGCAGCTCGGAGCATTGGGATCCATCCCTGGAAGTGCCAGCCCATCCCTGGAAGGGCCAGCCCATCCTCTCCAGGCTTTGTGAGTATCCCAGCACTGAATCCGAGCGGGGAGCACCGGTGGCAATTCCCATCCCTGATCCTGGAGGATGAGTGTCCGTGGGTCCATCCTTGCTCCCCTACCCACGCTGGCATCTGGAAATGTGGGATCGGGATCTGGTTTTAAATCCCCCATCCCTGGGCAGTCGTGCTTTGTGATTATCCTGGGGCTGAGCCCGAGCGGGGAGCACCGGTGGCAATTCCCATCCTGATCCTGGGGGATGAGTGTCCCTGGTCCCACACCCACGCTGGGATCTGGAAATTTGGGATCAGGATCCGGCTTTAAACCCAGGCGTGGGATTTAAACCCAGGCGTGGGATTTAAACCCAGGAGCGATGGAGGGTCTGCATTAGCTTGAGTTGAGCACCCAAAGAGCGTCTGCTCCTGTGGGCATTCCCTGTCTCCCTTGGGGGTCTCCAGGAATTCCAAGATGTTCCTTGGGACACTCTCCCAGAAAGGTTTCCCAAGGGGGAGCTCTCCTGTCCCTTCCAGGGGACACCCCAGTGCCGGATGCTCCTGGGAGCCAAGTGCTGGCAGTCAAATATTTATGGAATGACCAAAGGCTTCAGGTTTGGGCTCCAAATCCCTCCCAAAGCCACCAGCAGCTCCAAAAATTCCAGCGTCCGTCAGAGCAGATCTCTTGGCATCTAATGGATGCCCTCTGGAATGGGAGGGAGCCAACGGGATACCCAGCAGGTCCCCCTGAGGGCCTGGCCGTGATCCCTCATCGGGATTTTCCTCATCCTCAGGCTGTGTCCAGCTGGGATCCAAGTGGAGGAGGTTTTGGGACGCTGATCTCACGTTCAGGGTGACTTTGGGTGCAGAGTTTGGACCAAAATCCAAGGAGCAATTCCTGGGGTGACCCTTGGAGGGAGAGGATTGGGAAACCTGTCTGGGAGAGCATCTTGGCCCTCTTGGAGACCCTCAGGGAGACGGGAATGGCCTCAGGGAGACTGGAATGGCCTCAGGGAGACGGGAATGGCCTCAGGGAGATGGGAATGTCCTCAAGGAATCAGGAATGCCCTCAGGGAATTGGCAATGCCCTCAAGGAATTGGGAATGCCCTCAAGGAATTGGGAATGTCCTCAGGGAGACGGGAATGCCCTCAAGGAATCAGGAATGCCCTGAAGGAATCGGGAATGCTCTCAGGGAGATGGGAATGTCCTCAAGGAATTGGGANAGAACATCTTGGCCCTCTTGGAGACCTTCAGGGAGATGGGAATGGCCTCAGGGGGACGGGAATGGCCTCAGGGAGACTGGAATGGCCTCAGGGAGACGGGAATGGCCTCAGGGAGATGGGAATGTCCTCAAGGAATCAGGAATGCCCTCAGGGAATTGGCAATGCCCTCAAGGAATTGGGAATGCCCTCAAGGAATTGGGAATGTCCTCAGGGAGACGGGAATGCCCTCAAGGAATCAGGAATGCCCTGAAGGAATCGGGAATGCTCTCAGGGAGATGGGAATGGCCTCAGGGAATTGGGAGTGCCCTCAGGGAATTGGGAATGCTCTCAGGGNCAGTGAGATGGGAATGTCCTCAGGGAATTGGGAATGCTCTCAGGGAGATGGGAATGGCCTCAGGGAGATAGGAATGTCCTCAAGGAATTGGGAATGCCCTCAGGGAGATGGGAATGCCCTCAGGAAGTGGAGACTCAGCTGATGCCAACATCAACGCCCCATCCGCCGTGCCAAGGCGGGAAGGAGAGAACACGAAGGATAAAATTCCCGAATATCCCGGCAATCGCGCCCCTCTCCCGTTCCATGGGCAGCAGCGGGAGCTGGGATAACCCGGACGCATCCCGCCGGAGCAGAGCCTCCCGAATCCGCCTCTTCCGAGGCCTCCGCGCCGGGCCCTGGGGATGAATCTTCTTTCAGAGCGAATTCTTTGCTCTGTCACCCGATCGGCCTCGATCCCTGGAGCTCCGGCGGGAGAGGGGGGAGGGCTGTGCTAATCACCCCGGGCTCTTAATGAATGCAAATGAGCTTTGACCCAGGGGTTTTGTGCGAGGGGGAGCAGGTACCTCCTGGTTCCCAAATATTAACAACTCCCTGCCCAGATCCCGGATCCCAGAGCCCTGGAAGTGGCTGGGCAAAGGATTCGTCTTGGGGTCTCCTCGTCCGGGTTGTTTGAGGCTCGGTTGGGGATTTATTTGGGTCGAGGGCGCTCAAAGGGGGCAACACCTCCCGGTTATCCCACACCAGCACCCCACGTGTTCCATAAAACCCTGATTTCCCTCCCCGTCCTCAGTCCGGGATATTCCATGCAGGAAAATGGGGTTTTAGCCCCTAAAAAAACTCCCAATTTCCCTTCCCATCCTCAATCCGGGATATTGCATGCAGGAAAATGGGGTTTTACCCCCTAAAAAAACCTCCTGATTTCTCTCCCCATTGCCAGTCCGGGATATTCTGTGAAGGTAAATGGGGTTTGCCTTCTAGAAAACTCCCAATTTCCCTTCCCGTCCTCAATCCAGGATATTCCATGCAGGAAAATGGGGTTTTAGCCCCTAAAAAAACTCCCAATTTCCCTTCCCATCACCAATCCGAGATATTTCACGTAGGAAAATGAGTTTTGCCTTGTAGGACATCCTGAAAATGGCTCAAACTAAATATAAATTTATTTCCCTGATTTTTAACTGGGAGCATGGATCGATTTTGATTTTTAAGGCGGTTTTCCCAAAAAGAAGGGAAGTTTCTGTGAGTTTTCTTTAAAAGAAGGGAAATTCCAGTAATTTTTCCTTAAAGGAAGACTAAACTCTGTGAGAGGAATGGGAAAACCTCCCTGGAACTCCGTGATCCTACGGATGAGCTGGAGGAACCTTCCCCGTGTGTTTCGGGACCTGGAGGAACGCTCGGAGCCGGCGTCACCCAGAAGCGATATCCCGATTTATTCCAGGGACTTCCCTGGGGCCGCTGTGTTTCCTTGGAACCACGAGGCCCCGTGAGCAGTTTGGAAGATCCAGAGTGGTTCTGTTGGAAAGGGGATTTTGGGAAGGAACGGAGCCGTGGTGCTTTCCTCTTCATTCCACACCCTTAAGGGAAGTGGAAAACTCCCCCCAAACTTCCCCAAAACTTCCCAAAACCTGGGAAAAAATGGTTCTGGAAACTGCTCTTTTCTTCCTCTTCCCCAATCCTTCCCTCACTCATGAACTTCCCTCTCGTTTTTTGGGAATGGAGAAGAAAATCCCTTCTTGCTTTGATAAAAATCTCACATATTCCACATGGAAGAGGCTCCCACCCCTTCCCAATCCCAATCCCGCTTTTCTGGGCCACCTCAGGGTGACATCCTTGGTCCAGGGCCCCATCCCAGGGGTTTTTCCCTGTTTTTAAGGCTCCTTGGGCTGTGGGATGGAGCTGCTGGAGGCTGGGGGTGGGTCCCTCACCCAGGGTGGGCTCTCTGGGTGGGGAGGGGGTGGAAATTTTGGCTGTTTGAGCCAAAAAAAAAGGAAATTTAAAAAGATCCCGAAGGGAAAAGGGGAATTTCGGGAGTCCTTGAGGAAAGAGGAGCCCCAGGCTGGTCTCCAAGGGCCCCGAGCCCTTCGCTTCGGCAGCGAATCCCACGTGGAATTTCCTCTGGATGCGGTTGGCGTTTGGGGCTTGGTTTGGTTCCTTTCTTTCCTTTTGTCCCCCCTTTTCCCTGTTTTCCCAGCGGGTTCCGTGAGGAAAACTGTTGGGATTCAGGGATGAGAGCGGAGCCACGGGCAGGCGAAATGTGTTCAACTCCAGCCTTGAATCCCTGCTCCTCAAACGCTCCTGGGCTCCACTTGGGTTTAAAACCTCTTTTTCCAAGGATTTTGGGATGACCTGGGAAGAGGGGCAGGAGCAGAGAGGTGGAAAGGGAGCAGGTGGGAATCGTCAGCGTGGGGAGGAGGATGAAAATTCAGGATAAGGGGATAAATCCCAGCCCCCTTTGCAGAGAGGAAATCCTGGTCTGGGAGAGAGCAAACTTTGGGATATTCCCATCCTGTGGGGCCTTGGAGTTGCCTCCTTATCCAGGTTTTGTGTTCAAACCTTTGGGATGTAAATAATGTTTTAACAACAATTCCAAATTCCCATTTTTAAAAATATCTGTGGATCCCTCGCTCCCTCCTTCCCTCCCAGTCCCGCATTCCCCGGAATTTTGTTTTGGGAATGAAGGGAGAAACTTCCCTGGGGTTTCTTTTCCTTCTGGAGTGGGGGAAGATGGTTCTTGTTGTGCCTTTGGAATTTTCTCCATGGCCTGGAGAAGAACAGAGGCTGGAACCTTGCAAGGATGCACAAACCCCTCACATCCCACCCTTTTTTTGGGGAATTATCGGGGGATCCAGGCCAGGGTTGGAAAAAGGGCTGAAATTTGGGAGGGTGGCTTTGCTGGTAGCAGAATTTATTAAAAAAAAGGAAGTTTGTTTGGAAAACCAAGATAAATCCCAGGCCCTGCTGGTGGGTTGGGATTTAAAAGAGATTTTTTTGGGAATGTCTGGCAGAGGAAGGGAGATAAAATAAATGATCTGAAAGAAATAAATTGAAAACAAAAAAAACAAACAAAAAAAGAGAGGATACTCAGGAAAAGGATCTCTTCTTCCTGAGGAGAATTCCAAACTAAGAGACCTTGAGGAAAAACTCTGAATACCTGGGATCATGCACAGAAAATATTCCCAGTTCCATCCCTGCTCATCCAGCCCAGAAATGAGGAGAAAATCCTGCAAAATTCTCCTGACTGGGAAAAAAAAGGGAACAGAAGCTCAAAACTTTCTCTGTGCAGCTCCCATGGGGATTTCTGCTGGGAATTTGGGATTCGGGATGCTCCGAGGGGCTTTTGGCCACGGGATTATTGCCTTGGGATTGGATTTGGAGGAGGAATTGAAGGATTTTGGGGAGGAGAGGGGCTGGGAGTGGCCACAAAATGCAAGAAAAGGGTTTGGGAACGGGGATAAATGGGGTTGGGATAACCCCGAGGGTGTCCCTGGAGCATCTTCCCAAGGGCCCATCCGGAGCTCGGGGTCGGAGCAGCCCCAACCCGGCCGCTTTTGGCTTTTTAAGGGATAAAAAGTTGAGATTTGGGGTTTTATTGGGGTTTTATTGGGGTTTTATTGGGGTTTTATCCGTGGCTCCGCCGGCATCCCCCCTCTCCCGGTGGCTGGAGCGGGCCCAAGCCGCGTCCCCGCTCCTGGGGAAAAGGCGGATGCACAAAAAGGGGGGAATATCAAAATGATCTCGTTTCTGTCTCTCCTCGGTCTCCTATGGAACAAAGGACAGATGGGAACAAGAAAGGAAGGAAAAAAACATCACCTGTTCCCATCCAGTCCTGGAGCGATCCGCTCATTATCTCGGAGCTTCACGTTTCCAAAGGGGCTTCATTTTCCTTTGAAACACTGGCATTTTGTTAAAAAAAAACAAAACCAAAACAAAGCAAAAAACCAAAAAAAAACCCAGGAAAAAAACCTCGATTTAAGCATTTAACAACCCCCCCCTTTCCCAATCCAAAGGGCTTTTCCTTGCTTTTCCCACAGCCCCGGGTTTAACACCTGGGAAAAGCAAGTGGGAAGGAAATCCAAGGAAAACAGAAAGAAAGGGCCCCCCCAAGGGCGGCTTTTCCCGATCTGCATCCGACAAAAGCCTTTGGTTTTCTGTCATTCTTTTCATTTCCTTGCTGGCTCCCCCAATTGTCAAAGCCCTCAAGAAAATGCACTTTAGCTCTTTGTCCCCAAATGTAATTTGATAAACTCCGGGCAGAAACATTTGGGTTTCGGAGGCTTTTCAGAAAAAAAAAAAAAAAAA
>VXAD01011634.1:2646554-2780388 GCA_013399195.1 Dicrurus megarhynchus | reverse complement strand
TGCTATAGGACAGCAACACTTAACCATTTCAGCAGAACCTTTCTTTTCCTCAGAAACCCTTTGGTATAGGCTCTTCGCTGGTTACCTTTTTATCATGAAATGACATATTAACACATTAATTTTTATGTGCACCAATCAATTTTGGCATTAACTTCTTTCCAAGGTCCAAAACAAATTTATGGCCAAAAAAAGCCCTTTGTAGTTCAGCTCCACAAGAAGCACGTGGTTTAAATACCAAGTCTTTTTTAAAGGTGATTTTTCTCATATGTTCGAAAACATGGCTTGGACCACATCTGCAGAGAACAATTTGGATCCTGTTAATAACAAAGAAAACACAAAAAGGTTTCTCAATAAGAAAGATGCTGCAGACACACCACGGACACTCCTCCAATATGTGGATACACCCTTTATTCACCAGCCTGATGTGAAGTTTCTATATCATGCTGCTGCTTCGTCTTGGTTTCATCTTTCCACTCCTCATCCATGTGTTTTTTGGGACACAAAACAGCCCAGCCAGTACAGTTGGAGAGAAGGGCTTGATCTAGGTGAGAGAAGAGTCATTCAGACTCCTGCTGGAGACTGCTACAAAGGACTTCAGAGGAGCAGGAACATTCAGTGGACAGTGGAAGCTTAGAAAATTTAAATGGGTTTACAGTTTCCAGAAATTAACTCCCTTTATCATAAATCATTTAATGACATAGACACAGGACCTGATTTAAAAGATATTTTCTTTCTATTTCTCTGGGGTTGCCAACGTTTCATTACTCAAAGACGAAAATTTATCTGGTTTTGTACTAATTCAGGACAACTACAAAAAGAGACAACTCTTATACAGCTGTGATAAAAACTATGTAACATCTTACATAGGAGAAATTGCACAAGTAGATGCAGAGATCAAAAGCTAATTTGCAATATAGCAATCAATTAATTAATCAATCACTTTTATTTGTGTGAGGAAGGGGTCCAAAGTCCTCTGTCAGACCTGAAATGTTCTGTGTTATGCATATTTTTAAGGACATGAGAAAACACAGCCCATGGTCCAAAGAAACAACACAGAATTATGTATATACAGTAATTGTAAAGAAAAGGAGAGGAATTATAGGAATAGAAAAATCACTTGAATTCTGGGGAACACATTTTATATTTAGTTGTTATGATTAATTGCATGCTAATGGGTGAGCTAGCTCTGTTCAGCTTAGCCAGTGAGGGCAGGTCAGCTACAAGTGAAGGAACAAATCACAAGAATATGCCCATCACCAACACGGGCACTATTGTTGGGTGTCATACAGAATTCCTAAAAAACATAATTAGAAAAATGTATTCATTTGATTACTAATTTTCTGTCATACCTTTGTGCCAAAGCACTTTCTTTGAAACTCTTTGTCATTATTCAGAATTGTCTTTTCCTTTAACCACAAATGATTTGACACAATCTTGGTATCAGCTGGATAGGTCAACATCTTCTGATCTGCTAAAAGAATCAACAATTTGAAATAATCAGCCGATGTTTTGTGACCCGATTTCCAAAGAGGAGCAGTGAGCTGGATATGCCACGAGGGAATTCTATTTCAATTCAGGAGTCTTGTGCAGGGATGATTTCTGCATAGGATATACAGTTCTTTATCAGAGACTGAAAATAACAATTCCTCAGGAAAAAAAAATTCAATTTCTATTTTTACAATTGTAAAGTGTAGCTTCATGTTTCACAGTTTACCTTTATTCCAAAACCTGTATTTCACATGCTTCAGTTTAAGGATAATTAAGTAAATGTCTAAAGAATGGAACCACTCAATAATTGAATACACACATTAAATTCTGTCTGATGGGCCTTCAAATGCAATCCACATATCAAATTCTACATAAAGTTCAAATGCACACCTTAAATTCTGACTACATAAAACTTTGTATTTGTGCCCATACGCATTGGGTACACAGAATAAGGTGTTTCTAATATATGGATGCCTACCCTCTACTCAGAAACTTCCATATAAAACAGGGCAATAGCAAAGCCTCTAAAGGAGGCTTGCTCTTGGATGTTTGCTCTTCTTCCTTACTAGGATATAGAATGCTCTCTTGGAATGGGATTAAAAAATAAAAAAGTATAGTGGATATGTGATTTATATTGTGCACGTAGAACTGGTTGTAGCAAAATTTTTATCAAAGAGGAAGGGATCGCAGGTTTGGTTTGGGGTTTTTTTTTTCCAAAAGGCACTCAGATTCCAGAAGCAATTAATCTTCTCTGGAAGTTCATGCAGCAGCCAGATACACTCAAATGAGTGTGCTCTGTCCTCTGGTCTCCTATGGCTCCTCCTGGGCTCCATTATGTGCTTGGGCTCTGACAGGAACAGCCTTGGCAGGTCCTTGATGAAAATGCAGTCTTAAAGGAAGCTTAGACCTAGTTCATTACTAGTCTTGAAAGAAAGAAGTTACATCTGGAAACTGCAGAAAGGCTGTAATTCACACTGAAGATAAAGTTGGATGTATAACATAAATAGAATTGGAAAGTTTGTGTTGTTTCAACAGATTGGTCTGTTAATGTATGGCCTGGTGTAGCCAGCTGTATATAAATATATATATACACACATGTATGCACATAGATATGTATATACTTGTAGATATTACAAATCTTAGAATGACAGAGTCAATACTGGAAGTGAAATTCAAATTAAAAATACACACTTTTGTCCAGCTTCTCACTGTAAAATATAAAGAAAAAGAACCTTCTAAAGTAATAAGTTTTTCCCTGTTACTTATTAGTAACTATATCATTTTATCATTATTCCTCCTTATTCACCACATAAATGCCCTCAGTAGATATTGACTATAATAGTGGTTGGAAGTCTGGAAGGAGAAATTTCTGACCCTGAGGAACTGAGAGTTCCAGAAAGATTATTAAATTTGGAGAGCAAAATAATTTAAAATGTAATGTTATGGCCATGTGTAAAATGTTCTTTTAAATTCCATCTGAATACTAACACGTCATTTGCCAGCACAGTGCCTGAAAAGCTGCCTGAACTGAAAAGAAATAAAAGTCATACCAGACTCTGCAAAGCCAGAGCTTAACTCACCATACAAATATATGCTTAAATAAAAACTTACAAATAACTTTCCCAATCAGACATGAATGTATAGGTCTTAATACTGAAAGTTTAATAAGCATTTAAAAGCTGCTTTGTAAAAACTAGTAGGAAATTCTCACTTTAGACTTAATGACTTTTCTCAAATTAAATTTTACATAATTTATAGCAGATGAAGGCCCCTTGCTGACTGTCCCTTACTGTGTGGTCATGCCCTACCTTGTATCTATCCAAACATTCTTTTGAATTATCCAACTGTTAAACTATTTGGTGTCAAAATGTTTCTGGATTGGTACTTAGAGTTTTTATGTTTCTTGCTTAACATTGATCTGTAGTTTCTCTGTACATAAATACATCAACCTGCATTAAAAATGGAGCCTTTATCTACACAAGTTGCTTGGGGAGTAACTTTCCCTGGTCTATAGGACAAGAAAAATCATTGTTTTCTCTTTGATTTAAAGAGTTGATTTAGAAAGGTTTACTTTTAAAACTTCTGTTTCAAATGTGCTAAGTCCAGAGTTTTTATATATTGCCCAGATTTACTTACCCATGTTTACAGTCTGATTTATAAACTGCATGCCTTCTGACTCAGCAGGAATCTTTGATTTAGCACAACACACTAGAAGTAAGTTTTTTAGTCATTTCGTATTTAACTGAATTCAGAGTTAATGCATAGTTCTTGTTTCTGTTCTGTTTTGGTATTCTGTTTCAGAATTTTCATTTAGCAGAATATACAAGAAAAAAGTCACCGTGAGAATGAGGGAATTTCAAAAATTTCAAAAAGTAAAGTTCACCAAAGCCCTACAGTAATTAGAGTTTCTGGGTTTTAAATGTCAGTGAAAGTAGGCTTCTAAATCACCTAACTACACTGGAAAATACTACTTTTTACCTCTGCAGTTGAATAAAGCCTTTTTCTGTGTATTCAAACAGATGCACTGTCTGAGCTTCCAATTTGCTTCTGAGCCATCAACATTATGCAGATGGTTTCTCCAACTGGGGTTATATACACACCCTTAATTCTCATTATTGGCATAAAAAGTCCTTGACAGAGATGTCTGGGATGTACATTTATGTTAAGTGGTTTAGAAGAAACAGTAAAGAACTGCACAAAGTAGAGGTAATACCATATTCATTGTTTTCTGCCTATTAACACAAAGGTACAAAAGTAGTTATCCAGGACATGAATTATCTATAATTTTCTATATCTCTTTCTGTTTGCTAAATAGAAATTTCAAAGCTTTGGGATCTGCTCACAGTTTGATATGTTCTGTAATATGAATGGCTAAACCAACTTTTGGGGAGTAAAGCTTTCATTAACCTCATATGAGAATTCTTATTCCTCAAAACTAATTCAGTTAGAGATCACTGATATGTGAATAGAAATAAGCCATAACAAAACAAAGCCATAAGAAAGCAGTTCCATTCTTATATGAGTTATGCTGGGATTTCAAAAAACTTTCATTGTGTTCCTGGTCTGTCCACATTCGCTTTGTGATACATTTGCACACAATCTGAGTGGGAATGTGTGGCATGGGTGACTACACAAAACCAGGGTAATTTAGTTGTATCCAGGAACAAAGGACCAGACAATCATAGGATCATTTCGGTTGGAAGAGACCTTTAAGATAATCGTGTCCAGCTCTTACCCTTGCACTCCCAGGGTCACCATTAAGCCTTGTCCCTAAGTCCCACATCTCCAGGGCTGTTGATTCCACCACTTCCCTGGGCACCCTATTCCAATGCTTCACAACCTTTTCAGTAAATAACTTTTTCTTCAATATCTAATCTAAACATCCCCTGACACAACTTGTCATAAAGGTATTGGAAAACAGGCCATGTCCCTGACCTATTCAGACTGTCTCATTGTCATCACTATTTACTGCCCAAGTGGGCAGCAGCAGTCACAGCAGAATCAAAGAACAGGGCAAAGGGAACAAAATCCTTTGCATTGCAATTATTCCCCAACACATACAGAAATTAAAAGAGAAAGCAGGTATGTGTGAAAACCTGTGTGCTTAAGCAAAATTATTCAGAAATTAAATACAACTGTCTGGTGATATTGCATGTAGTGACAGGAAAAGGGGGAATGGCTTCACACTGACAGAGGGCAGGTTTAGACTAGAGAATAGAAAGAAATTCTTCCTTTTGAGGGTGTTGAGACCTTGGCACGGGTTGCCCAAACAACTTGTGGATGTCCCATCCCTGGAAGTGTTCAAGGTCAGGTTGGATGGGGCTCTGAGCAACCTGGTCTAGTGGAACGGGGTTGGAACTGGATGATCTTTAAGCTCTCTTCCAACCCAAACCATTCTATGATGATTCTATGGCTTTAGGAATCATAGCTTAGTTTTGAATGTCAGTAATGAAATTTTTGAAAAAAAATTGATTCAGAAAGGTAATCTTAGTTTCATGCAACTTTTATTAAAAATTATAATACATGTAGGAAATATTAAACTTGAAAATATATTTGTGTTTTTAAATAACCTTGTTTTGAATAAAAATGCATCTTAAAATCTATTTTAATGAGTTTCTCCAGCTCCTCAGTGATCAGTTTTTTCTCCAGGTTCACTTGAATAGCAGGTCTTTCTAGATCATAGAATCATAGAATGGTTTGTGTAGGATCTCCTTATTTGTTTTAGCTATTCAACTATTTCTAAATCAGTCCCTGTCCTTGCCATTATATTGAATACTGACAAGGGTAGAAAGACAATAGAAGCTGTCACTTCAGCAATGACCGCACACCCCATATACTGTTTAGAGTTTTTTCCTTGGGGATGAATGCGTTTAAATACTCTGCAGCTGAAAACTGCTTTGTGGATAAGAAATGTTGCTAAAAGATGTTTTCCACCAGGTGATATAAGCTAAATAAGTAATAATTCTTTTTTTTTACACAAAAGTATTGAGGCCTCAGGTATTCTCCCAATCTTTTTTGCCTGCTCATACAACACTGTCTATTCATTCCACCAAGTCTAAACAAGCTCACACTAGACCTCATCAATATTTGCGTTCATTGCCATGTGCAAATATTTCAAGCACATGAGATTTGTTTATATATGAAAGTTACTTAAACTCATTTTGCTCTTTTTAATGTCCAGTCATCAAAAATTAATATTCTTACAGTAAGAAAATTCAACCCCCCAGAGCCAGAGAATGAGGCGACCGTGAGAAAACATCCCCATCTAGTGGTGCTCCTCAGGTTTGGAACACCTCGTGCCCGCAATTCTTGTGCCATTGGGAAGGTATTTCAGGAACCGTGGCAGTAACATAACAAGGCAGATTACATTAGGAACACCAGTGTAACCATGTTGGTGTAACTGGTAAGAGTTTCCCCTGTAAGCAAAACCCGTGTTAATAAAAGGGAAAGTCCCATGATAAAACTGTGCATGACAATGTGACGCTTCAGGTGCTACTCCAACTCAGCCCAGAAACTGGAAATTGTACAAACTTAATTCTCATGTCCCACAGTTCACCTTTTGAAGTATTTAAATTGTTTTCAACAGACTCAATCATGATTTCACTTCATGGAAAAATAAGACAGACATATTTCCTCAAAATTTCAGGTATCACCACTTTAGAGAAACTGGCTCATCTCTCTCTTAGAATGATAATAACTATTAGGAACTCAAAAGAATATCGGTTTAAAAACATGCTAAATTAAATTAGAATAAACATCAGAGTTATTTATTACAAAAGATTCAAATTAAAAATATAAAAAACAAAGGAAGATACGGATACGGTGCATTCAGGCTTGGGTCCTGACACTGCTTCATTTCCTTGAAACATCTTATTATATTTATCCAAAAGCAATCCCTTAGATTCTCTCTACAATGGGAAGCGAACAGGAGCAAGAGGAATGGCTTCCTGGTTTCCTGTACCCATACCTTGGTCAGTGGAAAACAAGACCACAGAAATTTAACTGAATTCAAGGAAATATTTTGATTTTTCCACACTGTAAGTGAAACCTAAGTTTGCTCTTTGGTACCAGAAATTATCCTGAGAGATTCCCCTCTAAAGAGCTAAGTTCATGTAGACACTACAGACCCCTTTACACACATTGAGAAAGAATTTTCTACTTCAGACATAAAAACACCTATTTCATAAACTGTGGTGGTATTTCTTAACATGCAACATGCATGCTATGAGACAAAAACAGGCAAAACATGAAGCCATCTCTATTCCACAGTGGGAAAGTTCAGAAATCGAGATGAAAACATGTAAAGGAAAGTTACTTAGAGACAGGATAAGTCAGTGTCCAGAAAGACATGAAGAGGCAAAAGGCATTTCACACTGTGTGAGTGTGTAAGCCCACTTACTCCCATTTCATTTCTTAAAATATTTTTTGTGTTTTATAGTTCCTCAATCCCTTTGCAGGATTAAAAAAAATTAAAAGTCAGGAATATTCTGGTTTTTTTTCTTGTTTCTGTTAGCCTTGCTGAGTTCATTGTTCATGTGCTCTTCTTTAAACATAAAGTCTTTATGTTGTGATCTTTCAGAATGAGCATTTCTACACAGTCAGCCCTTCAATGGACACTTCCATATACACTTTATGGCTCTAAAGTGTATATGTTCTCCACAGAATCACATTAAATGTAAACAACCCACCCTATGCAAACTGAAATTATTCTCCTGAATGTGTTGCATTCCATGCAGTAATTTAAACATTTTCTGCTTTAACATCTTTAATAAGAAGTAGAAATACCAATTTTTAAGGATAGGGAAGGAATTTTCTTGTCCAAAGATTGCCTGGGAAATAGTTGTCTTAGTCATTTTGATCCAACAGCCTAAGCACGGACTTTTTGGGATTGGAAATCTGAATTCTAATAGTATAAATGAGTCATTACCTACTGTAATGTGCTTCTGGAGCTGAGATCCAAATTTAATTAGCTTGTCCACTCTGAGTTTACTTTTTCATTAAAATTGGAGATAGTTTACTGCCAGACTGTAACCCACCCTCAGCAAAGTGACTATAAACAATTGCCAATAAGTTATTTGAAGTTGGGTTTCTTGCTGGTAGGCATCATTTCTTAGTGCCAGAAAGTAAAATCTTGAGCTCCTTGGAACCATCAGAAGAACTTTTTCTTGTTTCTATGGGTTCATGATTTTATCTACAAGCTTTTATCCTGAAGTATCTCACAGACTTTATAATTTTACCCCCTTTTATTCAAAATACAGAAACATAAGGCCATACACAGAGACATAGCTTAAATAAATTTACTATGCAAAGCAATACAGCAGTAAAGAAGGGGAGATTTCAAAGGGTCTTTTGAAAAAGCTGTAAAGCCCCAGAAAAAATTAAAGCAGTGGTTTGCTGTTATGAAACTGGATGTGAATTTTCATAATCTTGTATTTAGCCAGTAGTCGATACTGCTGTAAGGACATAGAAGTGACAGGAGAGGGCAGCAGAATACAGCCATGGCCCCAGAGCTCGAGCAAATGAAAGGATTTTTAAACAAGTTATTTGTATGCTTGGTGGCTTTGCAGTTTTCTGCTTCATTTTGGCCATTCTTATGTGCCTGACTGAAGAAAGTGTTTAATTGTAGCTATTAAGTTGTAAGTAGAATGCCAAGAAAGATACTAAACTCTCTGAAGAAATCTAAATTCAAGATTTGATAAGAAAAGTCTACTAACATTACATTTGTCTTTTATTTCATTTACTTAAAGTAGATATAGGCTCAGGCTTACAGAAGTAGTACTATATCCCTATTCTGTATTTTTTGATTCTGAGGAGAATGTATCTTGGTTTACATTGGGAGAATATTTTAAGACTTTTTGTCCTGGTTTTGACTGGAATAGAGTTAATTTTCTTCATAGTACCTGGCACATTGCTGTGTTTTGGAGTTAGGATGATAACAATATTGATAATACACTGATATTTTAGTTGTTGATGACCACGGCTTGCACAGAACCAAGGCCTTTTCTGCTCTTTACCCCACCAACAATGAGGCTGGGGTTGCACAAGCAGCTGTGAGGGGACAGCAGAGACATCTGACCCCAGCTGATCCAAGGGATATCCCAGACCACACACGCTCAGCATTTAAACCAGGGGAATGTGGGCTAGGGGCTGCTGCTCCAGAAATGGTTGTGCATCAGTGAGCTGGTGGTGAGCAATTGTTTTTCATCTGAATTACTTATTTTTCTTGGTGTTTACTTCTCCTTCTTTTTGTTATTTTCTTTTTAATTTATTAATACTACTTCTGTTATTGTAATATTATTATAATATTTTAGTTTAGTTTAAACAGTTCTTATCTTAACCCACCTGTCTTCTCACTTTTACCACTCCAGTTCTCTCTCCCATTCCACCCTGCGGGGTGAGCAAGCAGCTGTGGGGAGCTCCTAGTAGCCCACCGGGGTTCAAACATGAAGTAAATATTTTGAACTTTATTCTCAATGCCACTCCCTGTTCTCAGGAGAGTTTTTTATTTGTGTGCATTTTCCCCATGCCAGATAAAACCCCTGCATGTTCATCCTGGAATCCATTGGTGTGCTCTTTGTTTCCCTGTTTGTGAAGAAGGGAGAAAATCTCAATGCCTCTGCTGTTCAGCTGTGTGGTAATGTGAGGTGAGGTCCTGCTGCAAGTGTTCCATGTGCCAAGCTCAGTTTGGGCACTGTCACTGCTGTTTGAGACTAATACTGACTATTATAACTGTCCCTGTTGTGCCACTGGCATACCTATTGCATAGGAATGGCCAGTACTTCTCCTGTAAACTTTGGTATCTGAATTGGTTCAGATTTATTATACTGATGAACTAGTGACTTACTGTACCGGATGTTGGGATTTGTATCACGAGTCCTCAAGCCACTAAACCAATAAATTACTCCTTCTGGTCAGCCCATGTTTCTTTTTGACTGAGACTGCTGCTGTCCAAATCCACCAAATCCATGATCACAGCTACAGCCTCTGTCCAGATTCCATAACAGATGTAATTCACTCAGTCTGTGTGCCTGGAGAGCACACTACAGCACAGGTTTGTTTACCTCACTCCCAAATTTTAATCCAGTTGGAAAATTCTGGAGACAGAAATTCCCTGCATGTTCTCAGAACAAGGAAAGGAGTAGCAGCAGCAGTGTGACCACTTCTTCTTCAGTGCACCTCACATACCATGGTAAGGGCAGAAGGGCCATCTTTGCCATCCATTAAACTCTTGGCCTCACAGCTAATGCGCTCAGCTCCCTCCTTCCTTGTCATGGTGCTGCTAGGTGAAAGCAGTGTTTGCACTGCAAGCTGACTTTTCTGCTTCACATCACACATCATTCACAGCCACAATTAAATAATGCTCTGTCTTGATTATCGGCCCATAAAGTCATGATGGGATGAGGAAAATCAGCATAGACAAAGCAAAATTATTAATTTCCAGAAATGTTAACAGCCCACTTTGGCCCTTGGATCAGGCGTTTAAAAAAAGCTTTATTAATAAAATAAATCTGACTTCAACGTTATCCCTGACCAGCTCTACTGGATCAGGATAGAAACCCATCCATTCAAAGGTTTTCTCAGTTGTAACAACCAAAGGAACTATTTGGGGAAGAATATAAGGACAGACAAAGCAAGTTTATTGTGACACACAATCTTCCCATCTCCCAGTATTTACAATTTAGGTCTTCCTGAGATAAATGTAGTTTCTATGTACATAGTAGCTTAAGTGGATTTCTGCTTCATAAGCTTCTCTGAATTTCACTTGAAGTTCACAAAACTACTAAATAATCCAAAATAAGCATACCTAATTGGGTTTTTTAATCTACTTGATATAAGGTTCTTTGAACCCAGACAAGGAAAGAAAGAAAACACTACAAATAGTTGACAGAGGTGTTGCCTTCTCCCTGTCAAAATAAGCAGTACTTCATCAGCTCATTATTTACCTCTAAATATTTGAGCACAATCATCTTGCCTAGAAATGTAGAACAGCCTTTTTGTCCTAAGACATTCTCCTAATCTTCATCTGCTTTTTTAGAACCAGGTCCATTTTACTAAGGTAGATTTCTTTTTTTCCCTTCTCTTTTTTCTTTTTCTTTTCTCTTTTCTTCTCTACTAGATTTTAAAATATTTCCTCCTTTCATTTTTTGTAAACTTGCTCTCTGACTGTGTGCACGCAGTTGCTTTAACCCTAAGGACCTCTTTCTAGAAAACCAAGAGTAGATAGAAGCCAATTTGTGTCAACAAGATGTAAATCAATCTAGCCTTTAGCTTCCTCTTAAGGTACAGAATAGTCAGTCATTTGACAATTTGCTCAGTGCTTGGTTCAGTGCACAAAAGTCCTTCCTTGGAACACAATCAGGAAGCAGATCATGACTAAAGAGATTCATATTGTGAACTTAATATTCCAAAGATCCAGGAAGTTTCATCAATGATAGCTAAAACTGAGAATGACAGAGCATGATTCATACACATAATGGCTTCTGTCCTTTGGGATCTCAGTTGTGTCATTAATGGATTCTCAGATGTGTGATTGTTAATTACCTCAAAAGACAAGATATGCCAGCATGTTACCCAGTTTCCTCAGGCCAAATTGCTTTGATGTGCAGCAGTGAATTTCCACTGACTCTGCTGAGCAGGATTTTGAGAGTGTGGCAGCTTCATGAACTGATACTTGTCATTCCTGCATGAGAGTTCTCCTGAACTAATAAAGCTGCCAGACAGTAGCTGGAGGAAGTCCTGTGAAAGCCTTTTAGAAACAATTCCTCACTGGTTCTATGAAAAAATCATTCCTTATTTCTGATAGAATTTGAAGAGTCTGAAGTAGAAATTCAGTGCAGTTCTCAGCTGTACAGAAATACATTTTGAAGGGGTAGAAAACACCTCTATTTTTCAGACATTCAATCAATTCCAACCAATCCTGTCTAACTTTATTCCATCTCACTGAGGAAGAAAGAGTTTAGTCCTGTGCTGACTTTGCAAGAGGTGTGTTGCTACAGGTAGGAGCACACAGCCTTCTAGAAACTGAGAGAGAGGCAGGAGTAAAGGGATGAGGATTCTTCCCCTAAAGGATTAGTCAAGACACTGTGATAACAAAAAGAATGGTTTGAGTCTCCTTTTTACCTAAGTATAATCTTTTGACATATTTTCACTTCAGCCTTATGAGACGGAAGGTAACACTCTTTCACTAGCTGCTAGTATTGGCCACTTTGGATTATTTATTCACCTGGCTGAATAGACTTTGCTTTCTTTTCTCAGATAAAGTCTAAAGTTTTACTTAGCTTTGGTAGATTACCTGAAGAGAAAACAATTTGGTACTTGACAGAAGAACTTACCAAGGAAGAAAACCTTGGGCTGGGGAGTACTAGAGCTGTGCGTTCTTCTTTCCCTGCTCTGATGAAGCCAAGGAGACATGAGTTCAACAGGGTGGTAACTGGTCCCTCCAGCCTTTAAATTTATTTAAACAGTTAGGTGAATAGGTCTGTTCCCAAAGTTTCTGAAACCAAGGGGGAATTCGTGGAGGTCTTCAGGATATAAATAATCTGTCCATGGCAGGCGTAACTATCCTACCATATTTTACCCTGTCAGTGTTTCTGGAATAAGGAAGCAGACACTTCTACCACTCTCTTTCTATATTTCCAGGCATTAACATTATGTTTTCACTTCTCATAACCACTGCAGAATGGAGCCTGATGAATGAGTTATGCTTTTGGTGCCAGCTGACATCCAGCTGAACTTGCTACCAGAATTTTAACAACATGGTCAGCAGCAGCATGCTGGTATGTGTTCTGCAGCAGTTCTCAGTTTCAGACATTTAGTTAGAACAGTCATTTCTCTGTCAATGGCAACAGCAAGAAGAAAATTTTAAAAAGCTCGCATGCTTCTAAAAACAAAACAAAACAGATCCAAATTACTAAAAAGCAGCAAATTTGTGTACATGTTAAAAATTACTGAAAGCCAGATTGTTGCTGTAGTGCCTCATGCTGTACAATTTATTTAGAAGCAGCTGTTGGTCCTGCTTCAGGGAAAGGTAATTCACTTTAAAAAATCATTTACCTCTAGAGGTGACAATAGCAGGTCCCTGTACAGCAGCACTCTCGCAGTTAAGCCGAGGTCCAGCATCAATTCAACAGTTCTGTCACTGCCTTTTCCAGATTACTGTTTGCTTGCCATAGAGAAGTGCACAGCAAAATAAAAAAAGACATGAGGTCTCAGAATGAAGAAAACAAAAATATTGCCGATAGCTTTTTTTCCCCCTTTCACTAAATCAGGCTCTCCAAAAGCCTGGTTCTTTGCTTTATTAGCTAAATGACTGTTAAGTAAAATCTAACTTGTTTTTGTGAAGCTGTTTCTCTCTCATCTATAGATCTTCAAGTACATTTCAGACACCCAAGTGCTATGTATAAGAACAGACAAGGATTATAAATTATTGTTTTGAGGCCAGACCATTTTAATTGGTTAGCTTGAAGCGGAACATGAAACTTGAGACACCAGGGAGGCTGGAATGTAAGCCCAGGAGTACCTAAGAGAAATGAGGGTTGTCTTGTCTTTGTAAACTATTTTTCAAGGGTCTGTAGCTTTGTGTGGTTCACAGCTCATCATCAATCTAAGGACATGGGCAAAGATTCAGGCTAGTTGTCAGAAAAAAAAAAAAAATGACAAAGAAAAATTTGTCTTCTAAATTATCCTGTGTGTTTGCAAAGCCAACATTTAACCACATTGCTCTGAGGAGCTGTTTGTGTCCTGCTGGAGTCGAACCTGTAAACTTCTGGGAAAAGGAGGATCACAGTGTCCAGCTGAAGGACCGAGAACAGAGGGTGAATGCCTCTGTTGGCCTTTGTGCCAATATTTAATTAGAGTTACATTTAGTCAAGCTTCTTCCTCCCTTCTTGCATCCTCCATGGAGTATTTACTTCTATTAGTAGCTCCATCAGGTGTCTCCATCAGTAGCTCCATTGGTGTCTTTTTCCACAGATGCTCAAAATCATGGATTGAATTGTGATTTAGACAATAATCTGCAGACTAACGTGCATGTGCTGAAACAACAGGAAAGGAGGAGAAAAGATCATAGATATTCATTAATATTTCTGGGTTGTTCAGTAGGACTTCACTTATCACAAAGATTAAAAAAAAAAACAAACCAGACAGGATGTTTACCTCAGCTAGTAGTCACGAATCAAGCATCAACCCTTCAGAGCACACAAGTTGCAATTAACTACTAAGTCTGTGAAATTACATGCTTCAATAATTTAATGATCATGATTCTGAGGTGAATAACTTCACTAGAGTAGATTTTGCTTTTGTAAAACACTAACTACACAACATCTGTCTGATTTAATAGTATTTAAATCAACCACTGTTCTATGACCAAAGATGATCTGCTAAAATGTAATATAATGTTCCATAAAGAAGAAAATGAGTGATTGTAATTTTATTTGAGCTTTATGAGGAGTCTTTACGGTTCAAAGTAAAGAATTATTTGACTTCACTTTTCAGCAATGTAATTTTATGATAACTAGAATTAATGATTGTCATTTTTAAAGCAAACAGGGTAAAACCCTTTCAGATATCTTTAGTAAAGTTCTCTTCTGCTTTAATAACTACATTAACATAATAAGTAGACTTGGCTCTTAAAACTTAGTGAAAAAGGATGAGGCAAGCAATGGGAAAATGAAGAAACATTGGCTCCAGCACATTTTCTCAAGCCCCTAGAGAAACTAGAGGGATGAGGCTAGAGCCCCCTTCTGAGACCCAAGTGGAAAGGTATCAAAAGAGGAGCAGAACAGGGATCTCCTGAGATGGATCGATGTTATTAGGAAAATTATTGGAACTGGCAGTTAAAACCACAGGTGAAGATGGGCATCAGCAGAGGAAAACAGAGAAAAGTTTAAGAGAAATCTATGCATATTTAAGAGGGCACTAGAAAGTTAATCTGAGATGCAGTGCATAAAATAATCAATCATGAAGCTTTTGACAGCACCCAGAATACATGTGGTGTTTTCTACATATGTAGGAATGCTCAATTGCTGCTCAGAAAGGCTTAGTTTGAAAAAACTGGTGCTGGAAAAAAGAACAAATCTGGGTGGTGTTACAGAGTTTAACCCAGATAGGTGCAATTCCTAAAAGCAGAATATCCAATCCTTTCAATTTTTTGTATCATGACAGATTGTTCAATTTAAAATATTATGCTGAAAAGTGAAAATTAGAGTTCAGTAATTATCTGAAGTTGTATTGAAGGACTTTTATCAAATCCTGGTGTGAATCGTTCTGACTTTTGTCACGAAATTGGGAAAAATGCAATACAAAGCAAATTTATAGACTAATATCTGGACATCTTTGAATGTGGCAGAAAAATATTCCCCTAATTTCATAAGCAATTTGAAATCCTTTAAGTAAAAAGAATAATTTCCCATCTTAGACCAATTAAGATGTTTACAGAATATATTTTGATATAACTTTGGACCTTGTGTGTCAGACATTGATGGTCTCCTTGATCCCATTCTAGTTACTTGATAGAACTACACATAGAAATATTTCTGGCCCTTAACAGAGCACTCAGTTCAGTGCTGCCTTAAATGCAGCTCTGCTCCATTGTGTCCAGTCCTGTTCTGATGGGTGTTCACCCTCCTTCAAATAGCACTAGGAAACTGTGAGAAGAGAGAATGATCTCTCTGGTTATAATTTACTCACTCTTCTTTGAGTGACATGTTCCATCAGGGCATCATGGTGAAAAATATTCAGGTTTCAAAGTCTAATCTGAATATAAAATATTTAATACATTCAGAAACCCCTTCCTGGCCAGTTTTGCAATGTTTTTTTGGCAGCTGTCTTCCAAGCAGCATGAGTGGACCAGCAATGTTTGGATGTGATTTGATACAATGCTGTGTCTAGAGGAAATAAGTTGGTAGCAAAAGTGTACTGGTCTGCAGTGATAATTCTTCCTTGTTTGCTGGCAGGTGAGAAGACAGGTCAGCTACTCCTACAATATCCCAAACCTGAATCAACAGTGAACCTGAGTCTAAAATTTGCATCACTTCTCAGGCTGGTATGCATTAACAAAGTTATACCTTATTTTAACTGAGGTGAGCTTGAAGAGGGGAATTTTGACCAAAATGTTTTTTGTAAGGAAATCTCCCTTTGCTAGCATAGATGGAAATATACTCTCAGAGCTTCCAACATCCAAGAAGGACATTATAGTAAAAGAAAAAGAGGAAGATAAACTGGAACATGGCTTAAGTGGATATGGAAGATCAAGATCCCATTAACTACTCTGAAGCAACGGCATGTTTTATGCTCATTACTCTTATAAAATGTTTCAAAAATCCTTGAATTTTTCTTGTGCAAAACAGGACTCCCTCTCTCCTTCCCTGCCCAAACCTCCTTTTGAACTTCCCAGATTTTGAAACAAATTATTTATTCTTATGGCCAGCCATATGCAGGGAGGGTTATGCAGATCATAGCTAAGCAGTGGTTTTAAGTTACAGGGATCTAAGACCAGTCAGCTAGTACAGGGCAGACATTTAGTCACTTTTACCTAAGACACTAGCAAAGTGTGTGAAAATAGAATGCAGTAGGGACCATAGTTCAGTCTGTTCTGAATCACACTGATACAGAAAACCCAGAACAACTCCACTGACTTTTCATTCTGTAGTGGTAGCATTAGACAGCAGTCTTTAGGAGTAGGGATAAAGTGTGGTTTCTGGTGAGACATTACAGAAGAAATTGAAAGCTGAAAGATGATTTTACATCAGGGAAAAAAGCAATAAGTGGGGTAAAAGTAAAATAAAATGAGACACAAGTGGAATCAGTCAAACAACAGTATAATATTAATGGAGACTATGAATTTCATGTGGGTTTGGCTGAGAAAGTTCAATTAAGAAAAGATTAATGGATTTTGGGTGCCATTTTCTAACACACATTGTTTTCTTTGCTAGGATGGCAGGGCTGACCTCAAATTGTGAAGAAAGCCTCTCATAATAGATTTTTATATTTGAAGAATCAAAATCTTCAGTCTTAGACCAATGATAATTTTCTGAGTCAAGCACAAATAGCTGGTATTAAAAGGCCAGAGTATGGTTGTTCAGAGTACTCTGCAACATTATTTGGTGCCTGTAATATAGAAAGAAGACTCATTCATTCATATATCCCCATCAGAATTCTGCCTGAGGATGGATTTGGCTCCAGCTGTACAGACAAGTAACTTTGGGATGTAGTATCCTGTTGGCACATCAAATTTCTATTCCTACTAGTGCATATGCGTTCCATGTGCATTTAGACAGAGAAATTTTGAAGGTAAAAACAGAACTTGGTGACTGGCTGACATTTAGGAACAGTGTGTACTTTTGACTTTGAACAATAGTCTTGACATCCTGGATGTCACTGAGGTAATTCACCGTCTGAGACAGAGACTGCTGAAGCATTTATAACAAGAACAGGCAGTAGAGGGGAGAATATAGGTGCAGATATGATCTTTCTTCTGCCATTAATACATTCTTCCAGCCCAGCAGAAGAATTAAAAATCATTAAGGGAATATCCTCGTGGTTGAATATCAGCCTACTGATCTATCTCAGGCTCTTGTGACTTAATTTTCAACGTATAATTTAAATTTCTCATTTAAAAAGACAGATACAAGGCAGCAAACCAAGGTGAGCAATTCAGAGTAAACCCAGACTATGCGGCAATCCAGCTCAGTTCTGCCTTCAGTCTCTAAGCTTCCTTTCAAAGGTCCAGTCTTCCCTTGGCTTATTACTTCCCTCCCTTTCTGAAGCTGCAGCCCCTCCAGAGGATCTGTTATTCTCTCTCCATAATCCTTGTCCATGTGTTAATTCTTGTTATTTTGAAGCCTTTTGTAGTCCACTGAAAAAAAAATACTGGACATTGAAAGAAAGTTCTGGGAAACACGAGCATTTTGTGGTAAAATGCTGCAAAACCATAGTGATTGCTCTAGTGTTCAAGGAATGACTGAAAGAGTAAAAAAAGCAGTAGGTATTCTGAGGGAACAGAGGAAGATATGACAAATAAAATAGCATAGAGAAATTCCAAAGGCCACTAAAGGACAGCACTTCTGACACTGACTATAAATAAAGAAGATATTTTCGAACATCTTAGATAGGTAGATTGTTGTACCAAGAAATTCTGGGACAGCAGAATACTGTAAGCAGTTAGTGAGCTGCTCAATCAAACTTACCAGTCAACTTTCAGTTTCCAGGATACATTTTAGTTAGGACACTAGATATGAAAACCTCCAGATCCAGGCTAGCTATATTGGAATTAATTGAATGGCATTATGTGCAGTGCTGTGATCTTTTTCTTGTAGGTTCAGGCAGTGTTTTATATTTTGATGCAATGATCTTTAAAGCAAAGTTCACATCCAATGATCTATGGGAAAAACACTGCAAGTGGAACTGTCTGAATTGCTATTTACCTTGGGACAGGAAATTAGTTTGAATTGAGGCTAACTAGGAAAGTATATTTTCATCTGTTTGGTCACCAAAGCAAGATTTTAAGATGCATCCAAATTTCTAAGTTACTTGAAATTATAAAACTGACATGGGACACAACTGTTTCTTTTGCAAGTAGAATATTTAACTTTCAGCTTATACAGTATTAAAATGTTGTTTCTCTATGGATAAAGAATGATCTCTTTAGAAGTGAGACAATTGTAGAAGTTGTGTCACACCTGTTACAAAAGGATAGTTTGCTGGCAGGGCTGTTCATTTCCAATCTTTCACCAGTACTGTGCTCATGCCTTCTAATGCAGTTGCGAGATGGGATTTTTTTATGAAGCCTCCTACACTGAAAAGATTTTATTTGATTTCTCTTTACAAGAAAATCATTAATTTGCATTTATAGAGGTGATGCTTCTTCTATTTTATAGAAAGCAATTGGATTTCTATAACAATATTCCTTGAGTGACTTATAAGACATGTAGAAACTTGGCATTTATTGTGATCTATGGGCAAAATTTGTTCTACAAATTAAGTCGTGCTATCAGTCTGTCTACTTCATTATAGTGTTGTCTTTTGAATCCTAATATCAGTGTAGAACAAATTCTTCAGCCTTCTGCTGTGATGCAGCCTAAACAATGAGGGGAAAACTGGTGACAGACCATTTCCCTCCTATGCAGGGGAACTATTTCATAATAATTAACTCTCTCTTTGAAGATTCTGTTCAGGTGATATACTTTGACACACAATATAATTTTTTTATAGTAGAAGATGATAGTAATTTACTACTTAGGTGTCATGCATAGGTTACAGCCCAAAATAAAATTACCTCTGCATTCTTCTTCCTGTTTTTAATTAAAGCAATAAATGTAGACAGGCAATGTTCAGAATTAATCAGCAATTCTTGTGTTTTAAAATTAAAGTTGTGTGAAAGAAATGAAGTGTCAGATATTGTTGTTTGGACAACATTGTGTTTCTGAAGCATCAGAATTTTTAAAAAGGTAAGGGAGAGGGAAAGAAATTATTTTCAATGCCCAGAAAATCTAACAAAATTGGGAGAGCTTTTAAACCTGTTGTATACTTCTACAGATTTCTGGAAGACAAATAAACAGGACTGCACCAATCTTCTCTGCACTCTTGGATCTGTCAGTGTGTAGAATCAAATTGGAATCCACAGAAGCTGAACCACATGGCTAAATGGGTTTAGATCAGAGCCGGATCTTATCCTCCACCAAGAAGGTTAATAAACAATGGAGGCTTAACCATGTAGGAGCACAGCAGAAGTCAGGTGCAGCATGTGGGAAAAACTTCTTACAAGGACAGTACACTGAGTAAGTAGAAGCCAAAATTGACCTTTGCTTCCTAAATTTTTATTTTGTTTGTATTTCAAGATTTTAGGTCCTTTAACTGGACCCACTACAGAGCACTCGATCTCTGCTTTTGCATGTAACTTATTGTTGCTCCCTACATGTAGATATGCTTGTGAAGATTATAAACTCTTTCAAAGTAGTCAAAAAATAACTTTTATATTGCTTTCTGAACTAATTTTACTGCACAGGACAAATACAACTGAGAGGCTTCATAACAGATACAGCAGTAAAGAAAGAAGTTCATACTGGCTCATTATTTGATTTTCTATTATAAAAACAACTTCCAAAGACAACTTGTAATGTGCTATAGAATAACTTCCTAATGACCTAACTATGCCTTACTGTGAATAATTGGGTAATTCTTCAGTTTAATTGAAGCATTTAGGATCTGTTCCAAACCTTGAAGATAGATGTAAAAGAAGTTTGTACATTCAACACTCTGCATGTCCTCCTACCTGTGCAAAGGAGAGGCAAACATTGTCATCCTAATTATGATTTGAGAGGTATTTTCTAGTAGGTGTAGTCAAAAACAATAAGGAAATAAAGCAATTTCCAGTACACAATGAAAAAAGACAATCCACTGTTAGTATAAAGTTAGTGAAAACATTTCTTTAATGGAGGACAACATGATACTTATGATGTTTAAAATTTAACAACAATTAGTTATTTTGTGATGCTTTACTGCTGTAAAGAATAATCTCTCCATTTTCACCCTTGTAATTATCCTAGATTATATCCATTGACAATTTAGCTCATATTTCAGAATTGTTACAAATGATTAATTGCAAAATAGTCAATGTATAATTTTTCTAATTTCAAAGACAATATAATACAGTTGTGCTTTTTCTTGCCCTCGAGATTTGTGCAGTTTCTAAAATAGAATCAAATGCAAAGTTTTTCAACATCTGGAGTGTGCGTACTCAAACAAATCCTTATTTGTAAGAGAAGTGCTGTCACTTTTTAAAAAGGTTTTCTAAAGGACAAAAGATAATATATTTTTCTGTCAATCTTTTCTTCCAAGGGAAGTGAACAATTACAAAGGTGTGACCGAAGTAAGTAAAACAGAAAATCCTGATACTTGGGCTGATTCTGTCTGTATGCATCTGAAGCTGACTGAGCTGGGTGTCTGCAGAGCTGCTCCTCTCACGTATTCCCACTCCTCTCTTCCCTGAGCACAATTGCCTCGGGATGCTGGCAGACTGCAAGTGAACGTGAGTCAGCAGCGAGCCCTCACAGTGATACAGGACAGCCGTACATGAGGCAGCTTTTGCAGGAGAGCAGCCACAAGTTCAGGGGAAGCTTTTATTCCCGTGTGTTTGGCAATTAGGGGACTCCACTCGGAGTACTGTGTCCTGCTTTGGGCTCCCAGGAGAAAAACTAAAGTATCCTCCTACTGAAGTGGTTCCCACAGAGGCCATCAGCCCACGGGATAAAGCACCCAATGCATGGGGCAAAACTGAGAGAGATGAGCTTGTTTAGCCTTGAGAAAGCTGGGGGGGAATCTTGTAACTCTTTACAACTTCCTAAAGGACAGGTGGAGGAAGATGAAACCAGGCTTTTCCTGGAGGTACACAGTAAAAGCACAGGAGTCACTGAACACAAATTACAGCAAAGGGAATGAGAGATAAAAAAAAAGTTTATGTTAGGCACCAGAGCACCAGAGCAGAGGCTTAGAGAGGATCTGGAAGTTCCAGCCCTGTAAACATTAAAGCTTGACTAGAAAAGAGATCCAGCAATCTGATCTAATTTTCAACTTATCCTTGGTTTCATCAGGGATATTGGACAAGATGACCCCCCGAGATGCCTTTAAACCCAAATTTTTCTATGATTTTACGTATCTAAACAAACCAAAGGATTTTTTAAGTGTTCACCACTCCCTCCCCCTCTATTCCCCCACCTCCCTTGGGATTTCTCCAGGCAGGAAGAATTCCTAAAAGACTTGCAGCTAATACTTTTGGGGAATTTTGATACTAATTTTTTGGTCCTCTACATTTTGGTTAAGATTACTTTTAAAGTCTCACTGAAGATTGATGACCACACTCAGAGCCATTCAAAAAGGGGCACTCAAGGTCCCCAGAGTATGGAAAAAATCTTTTGAGGGGAAAAATTGAACAGTTCTATTTTAACTTTATCAGAAACTTCTTTTTGGTTTGGCAGCAACTGATCTGGAGATAGGAACATTTAAAATACAGCTCAGGACAAGCAAACCTTGTCCCTGGTAACCAAAGATTATTTCAATGAACAAAATGGTAGTTTCACAAGAAATGTGTGTTTCTCCTTATACTAGAGGTTCCCATTTTGATTGCTGTTGCTTAATTGTCTTGTACCATATCACTGCTAAGGCAAGAAGAAATCTGAAACTACCCACACAACAGAGAAAGGGTATAAAGTAGCAAGGGTGATCACATCTCTTGAGGGAAAAAGCACTATGAGAGAAGAGAGCACTACATAGCTGGAGGTAGGAGACAAAGCCAAATTTCTATGGCATTCTTTGAGACTTGGATTCACATTCTGAAAAGCCTTTTGTATGCAAAATGTGTATTGACCATTGCATTAACAGGAAAAACCTAAGTTTGCAATGGGCTTCAACTCGTCTTTTTTAATTAAGCTGTCACTATTTACAGATAGAGTCTAGGCATTATAGGTAAAGGGCAGCTCTTTATGAGAACATTTCTGTATGGCAATTTGATTTTCTCTGGAATGTGTTGCTGCCTCCAGCTGCGATTCAATTTATAAACTGGAAAGCATTAGCTGGCCAAACAAAATTGTCATGCATTTAGTTAGCAGAATTTTGTTATTATGCATCTGGAAATGCAGCATGAGAATTTGACTCATTCGTATTGTAGCAATGGAAAAGGTATTTCTTGGTATTTTGGTTATATCTGAAATTCTACAGCACTTATGAGTTTTAGTGGAATTACAGGATATCACAGTTATTCTTGTCATAAACTAGGATCTTACTGTATAATAGTAAAGTCCATCCCAACCCTATGGAATTAACAATCTAAATACTTCTGTGTGTTCTTTTTCTCTTCATTAATTCTGTAACTGTAAAGAACACAATTCCTAGAAATGTCGAAGAAAATTACCTATGAAGGGAAAGAATTATATCCCATGTGACCATTAACAGCAGAATTAGTACACTTAAAAAAATTTATTCAGCTCAATTAAATTTATTCAGCTCAAGTAAATATAAAATTTGTTCCCTGAGGGCAGGGACAAAACAGGATCTTTACATATCGGAGTTTAAAAAAGTGAAAAAAACCAAAACAACCAAACAAACCCCAAAACCAAAGAAAGCATCTCAAAACAGAAGTTCAGTTTTCTGGTCAAGTTTTCTGTCACCTCTTATCTGTGACTGCTTTATATCTTTAGATAGTGAAATCTTCAGGGCAGGGGCTATGGCTCCATCTTTGCATGTGGTTGAGTTGCTCTGTACAAAATGTACACCCAGGAGCAAGTCATATTTGTTATTTAATGGTAGTAACACCTTCGAAGCCCATCTGAGATTGTAGTCTTACTGAGTTAGATACCACACAAAATATGAGTGAGAGTGTGCAATTGAATTTTTCTCATTAGGAAATTTGCCTGGAGGCAAATAAGTTTTCCTGCTGTAGTGGAGATGGCAGTGCTGGCTGGCAGCTACTGCAGAACAAGGATAACAGCCGGTCTCTGCCTTGCTTTGGTACTTAAGAAGAAACTTCATCAGGATAAAAGAGGATCCAAATGAGGCTGCTGTTTAATTGCTTTTATTGCAAGGCTGTGTTCACAAGGCTAAAGAAATATAATCTGAGAAGATTTTACTAAGAAGACAGTGGAAAAACAATATAATAGTACAATATAAAAAGGGGCAGCATAGATTACTGCTGCTTCCTGTGAGTGGAAACATTGTCAACTGCTTCATACAGTGAGGGTCAGAGGCCCTTGCTCTGACTCCTGACACAACAGAGATACAGAAATCCATAAAACATGGCTACCAAGGTGGAAGAGCAGAAAATTAGGTAAAAAAATCCCATGTCTCATGTCTGTATCTAGGTATTGGTTACACTCCTGCATGGCTGACTGAAGGACCTTGTCTTTCTGAAGAAGACAGATATTTCTGTTTTCATCTGTTTTGTACCAGGGCAACGACATGAAGTTTATGTCTCACCCCTCAATGGATCATTACAAGCGCTTCAGTTAATGCTAAGGCACAAGATGTTCTCTGGAAATGATGGGTTTATTAGGTCTGTAAGCTGTGTGTGAGGAAATACTTGGTATCTTGGATAATTTTCATTTCTTTTGTGTCTGCAGAAGTAAAACCAAAGCTGTAACACTTAACCAAATATGTCATACTGTTTGTAACTGTCACTGAAGCACACTAGCAATGTTTTATAGAGATAGAATAGTTGCTTCTGATCTTCTGACACACAGTTTAGTGCTTCATCCTTCTGTTTCAAACAGTGCTTACTCTTTTCTTGCTTAGTTATCTCTCACTGCATGCAGACATGTGAAGGAGTGAATGTCACATGTGCCAAAACTCAGAAAAGACAAGTACTTTTTACTTTTAAAGCTTATATTTCTAGAACTGCTCTGCAAGGGAAAAAAATTAATTTATTCTCCGAACTGAATCAAGAACATGCTTTACACCATACCTTTCTCAAAGGAGAGGACTGTAAAATAGGCTTTAAACATAAGCTGACCTTCACATAACTTACAGGATCATGACCTACAGAAACAAAAACAGTTATCTAACTAGTCAGCAATGAATAATTTCTCACTAAATCACCTTTAATGAAATCTGAGAATGAAATGGAGAGTTAAATTCTCCCTAGGCCTCAGCAACACCACTGTAATTAGTCTAATTTTTTTTATCTTGATGCCTTTGTATCAGGTCTTAAATTCACAACTGACCTGAGCTGAAAATTTTTTGTGGCTGGAGAATCTTAGGAGGAAACACAATATATGCTTGCTCTGTTCCTACCCTTCCTTAGTCATCAACATATGACTGCTGTCTGAGATAGGATCTTGCAGCAGAGACACACTTCATGTGTGGACATCTGGGCAGCTGTTCAGATGTCTCTCAGGGCTGTCCAGGATGCAGTCATTAACATAATGAATAGTGCTGTGAATACAATTAGGTTTATTAAACTGTCAGATTAAGAGTTGATGATCTTCCTTCTTAGGTCTTCTGAATTATTACAGTATTATATTTATCCTACTGAGCAATTACATTGTACCTTATCATAAGCATCATCAGCTCAAGCAATGATTTTGAATGATACCTTGATATATATTTTTATTCCTTCTCTCTAATTTTCTCTTCCAACTGCTTGATGTCTTTATTCTGCATACTTTCTTGCCTTTTTATCATGACCATCATAAAATAAAATTCCAATCATAAGCTTAAATGCTTCTCAAAGTAGAATAGAGTCAAGCAATGCACCTAAAGGATACTGCAACATTGTGCTGATGATGGAAAATGCTGAAATATGAGCGTGAATAATCTTTCTGTGAATAATTTAAGTGGAAAAAAAAAGCTTAATATGACTGGTGTCCTTTTTGTCACATAATGACACCTGCTTAAGTGTCTTCATGGGAATTTTTACTAGGTGACTTTGCCCAGCAAATCTCTTCCATTTAATGAGGCTGAAAACAATCCAGTCAGTGCTGAGAGGGCCCCCTGCTATAAATTGTATTAAATGCTGAAAATAAATTTAATAAAATGGGTTGAAGTGGCTGAGGGTAATGCACTTTGGTGTTGTGCAAGGAAACCTCCAGCCCTTCTGTTGCTCGCCCTGCCCTGTGGATGAGCAGCCATCCACAGCTCCTGTTGCAGATGCTCAAACAAGAAATTTGACAGCTTACACTGAAGCAAGCCCTGTTTATACTATGTCAGAGCAAGTCCCACAAGGAGTGTAAACTGTTTGACCAAAGAATGCTTTACTTCTAATGCATTCTGTCATTTCAGAATTTTCTGCACAAACACTGAAAATCATTTAAATGGCTATTAATTAAAAGAGAAGTTGGAGTTTATTGGTTCACAACATAAGAACGTCACATTTGTTATAGAAATTTCTTCTATTCTTATCTAAAACACACATCCATTCTTTGACAATTCATTCGAGAATTTATTTCATGTGTCAGAAATATGTGCTATTAGTCAAATTGCTTATGCAGCATCTGAGCATTTAGAGCTCTCAACGGGGGAAAATGTTTTTGTGTTTGTAGCGGTTTAGGACCAGCACTCCAAACCACAAGCTGCTCCTGTCTTCCCCTCGGGTGACAGAGACAAAAGGCAGAGATCACAGGTTGAGATAAGAACAGTTTGCTGGAAACAGCAATGAGATAAGGAAACAAACAGTAACAGCAACAATATTAATAACTAAAGTGTACAAGAAGAGGGTGATTTACATGCAAAAAATGCTCACTGACAACCCAAAGCAGCGTGACCCCAAGAAAATTAATAAAAATAGTGGATGGACCGCCCAAGCCCATGCTTTTCCCAGACCCAGCGCCACACCCACCTTCTTTTCAGAAGGGAGAATCCCTTATTTCTGCCCCCCAGAGATGACAAGAGTGTTATAGAATAACAACCTGGACAGGCCACACAGCTCCAGGCTCTGTCCCCTCATGGCTACTGTGAAAAAATAATTCTGTCCTGGCTGCAAGCCAGGATAGAGTTTAATTAATCTACATAATCAAACAGAATGATCAAACCTTCAGATTCACAATGACTTATCCATATGATATTTCTTCTTCTTTAAAGACTTTTTTTTATAGATAAAACAGTAAAAGAATTCAAATTTTTATGGTTTTGAGGCAATATATACTGGTGTCAAGTTAGCAGTAGGGAAACCTCAAGTAGCTCTTTACCTATATTAAGTGTCTTCCATGTAGACAGTGCTGTCTATTATTAGTATTTAGTATGATGAAACTATAACTTCAAGTGTTTTTATCTGTAGAGGATTAAAATAATTTGTTTTCCTGCTCACCATAAATTAAATGCTTTCAGTCAACAGTAAAAGGTCTTGATTAGTAGCAGGAGCTTAAGTGGAAATACACTAATAAATCTTAATTTCTCTTCATATGGATAGTCTCCAAATCATGTACAAGGCAATAACTTTTAATGTCTAACCTGCAGCTGGTCTGTGATTAAATGAGAAACAACATTGAAAGTAATCTGTAGAGTTAGCTATCAATTTCATATCTCTTTCTCCCATTTCCCCTTTTTTAAGGAGTTTCTCTTGGAAAGCAAAAGGAAAGAAAAATAAAAAATTCTTTATTCTTTTCCTGAGCAAGAGGTGTTTTAGTCTTGGAAGGTTTACTCATCAGAGAAAACTCTGATGGTGGTCTAATACTAACATCCATAAAACATGTATATCTTAAAAACTATTCTCATAGCAAAGTTAATCAGAATAATGCTATTTTTATATTTCAGGTGTTAAGAAGTTATGCTATGGATAATCAACACATTAAACCCAAGAAAAGTATTTTGTCCTTAATGAGGGTTGACTGTCTCCTAAGAATTTTTGCAATAAGATTACTTGAAGGGGTAAAAGGAGATTTTTAGGTCATATTAAAATATTCCTTGAGGGTGAAGCCTGAATTTAAAAAAAAATCTATTCATAATCTGTGGACTTAGCAGAATATATAAATACTACAGAAATAAATAGAAATATAAAAACAATTTTTCTCTGTAGTTACCCCCACAGTTGTTGTTGCTTCAATTTACTTCCTAGAATTCAGGGACCTCTTCATTTTTCCTCTTTGGATCAATCCTTAAAACAGCTTTTTGTCACCCTCCCCTGATGCCTGTTCTTTGGATGATTCTGGCTGGCAAACTGTAGAGGCAGTTTCCCAAGTGGACTATTAGGCAATGAATAGATAGATTGGTTAATAAAAAGAAAAAAAAATCTCTTTGGGATCCTCTTTTTTTATTCTCAGTAGTGCAAACATCTAAATTTACATTCTTTCATTATCCAGTTTACAGTGAATTTGGAAGGTCTGTGACCTCATGATTTATCCCAGAAAAATGTGTGCAAATATATATATAGGCATATATTTGCATATATGTCAACTGAAGAAATGTTGTGATGAAGTTATATAAAAGCACAATATCTGCATTTATATTTCCATTTAAATTGAAGTTTTAATCCAAAGATTATTAAGAAGCCATTAGGAATAAATCTATTCTTAAAGCAAATCTATAAGAAAACAGCTTTCCTATTCTTTGAAGCATCATTATTTTCCTTCTTTGCAGTGAAATGGAGAACAGTTTTCATGGGTGAGCCAAGTAAAGATGTGTGAACCACACACTTATTTGTCTTGAGAATTATACAGGTTTAAGTAATTTACTTCATTTGGTACCTCAAAGGTCAAATTAGACATGGGCCTCCTGTGGTTCCATGTGCTGGAGGTTTCCCTGGGGTGGCTGCCAGCACAGGGCAGCCCCTCCTCACTGCTGAAAACAAAGTCAGCATTCCCAGCTTTGAGGAGAGGTTTCTTCCCAAACGGCCAATCTGATTCGATAGTACAAAGTTTTGCCTTCTACTAGATTACAGATGGGAAGGAAAAATCGCAATGAAACTAAAAACCCAACACCATCCCAGAACAAATGAACCAATCATTCAACAAAAACCCAAAAAAACTACATTGCCTGAACATTTTCTGTGGGGGTGGTCCAGCCCTTTTCATTTAAGGTGAGTGGCACCCAGTGGGTGAACTTCTCTGCCCAGGACTCCACTCCTGAGGAGGAGCCTGGGGGCGATGCAGAGGTTTGATATCCACGCCCATGGGATGCCACTCACACCTCATCTCCACCCTGTTTCCAGACCTTTCTCCCTTCCTTGGTTCATGATTGGTTTCCCTGGCTCATGTTTTATAATAAGTTCATGTACTATGCAATTAGTTTCTAGAAAGATCTTAAGCGTTCCATTTTGGATGTGATGTTCCAAGTTTGTTCCTCCTCTCCTGTTCCCTGAGTGGTCGGCTGTCATCCCTTGTCATTCCCTGGTTGGTTATCTCCTCTGTTCCTTCCCTAGTTTGTCTGCCCTTAAAAACCTTTGTTCCACCCTTGACGGGGGTTGTCTTGTCGGCTCCCGCCTGTGTTGCGTTTCCTCTGTCCCTTGAGGGACAAGAAATAAAGCCTGGGTTTATAGCCACAAGCAGTCTGACTCTCTGCTTCTCGCCTCTGCCGTCGCTCTGTAACATCTCCTGGCTGTGCTTGCTACAAGAAGCCGCCTGCCACGCAGCTCCCTGCGGAGCTTCCACTGAACCCCTGTGGATCCGGGAACTCAAAGCTCCAGAGCCCTCCTGTCAGCTCTGCGGGCATAGGGTCACATTGCCGCTGGCCAGGCTCGGGCAAGGAACCGGTCAGCGCGGCAATTTTCTAGTTGCTTTTTTTGGGAAGATCCTGGACTCAGAGATTTAAGACACAGAGTGAAAAATTATGGCTGTTTGCTTAAGCAGTAGGACAAAATGTGACATCCATAAAATATGTAGAACACTTTTTAGATATATGGTTCTAATCATAATTTTATTACATATAATTATGTATGATTCTAGTCAAAATTATAGCTCTTCAGATCTATAGCTCTTCAGGTAATAACCTCAGGTTTCTGTTCATCTCACAGCTCTTTTTGAGATACAGTTATGGGAAGTATATTTTGGAAGTGAATGGTACCTCTCTTCTCAGGAAATCTCTGGAAATTAGGGTGGTCTGCAAATGGAACTGTGCAGGTGTTTAAAACTTTCTGTTTATATTAATTTCCTCTTTTCAAAGCATGTCAAAAAATACTGATTGTCACTGTAAGCAAATATTTCTCTAGTGACTACTTACACAAAAACCTAAATAAAGATACAAGCTCTGAGGTAGTTAATCCTAAAATAATGTCCAAACAAAACTTACAAACAAAACTTGTAATTTACAGGCTGATTTACACTGATGCTAGGAGTACAATTAAAAAGTATCCACGGTCTCTGCAGTCCATGAAGAGAAATCTTCTTTCTGTAGTGTGTGCAGAAGACTCTCTAACAGTATACATTAAATACTTCAGGCTAAGCAGAGAAATTAGTCAAGGACAGCTACCTGGAAAGAAAGGAGGGAAAATGCACACATGACCAGCTCCTCTGTTTTTGGCATGTGGGTCTTCTGATGTGTTACTCTTAGGACTTTCGGTCTGCAGCTTTTGGCTTTCAGATTGTCTTCATGCACAGTGATGAACAGAGGGATTTATAATCTACAGAAGAGATTCTTCTTGGTACATACTTATTGTATAGTCACCAGATTTCATGGATTTGCATTTAATCTATCTAAAGTATGGAAGTAAATTATGTTTGTGATACCAATTTAGCCAGCTCCAAGAACTACAGATTGTATGGAGACAATTACATCTTCTTTTAGCTGATAAAGTGTGACTTAAAGAACATGTATTCTTCAACATCAAATGCAAAATTAATCTGTGTTCAAAGCAAAGCTAAAAATAAAAATTTCCTGAGGTGAGAGAGAAGGGCTTTGAGAAGCAATCCAGAACAGTATCAATAAACCACTGCTAACTATAAGCCATATATCAAATAGGACACTGGCGATTTAGCAGTAAATTGAAGCATGCAGTCAAATCACTGCCTTGGAGGCATAAAGGTGCTGCCTGATTTTTAATGAGAATTTTGTTTTGACAAGCTAAGTCAGTGACAAGTTTTTTTCACCTGTGTGTGTGAAAAGATGAGAAATTTGTGTTCTGCTGAAAAATATGGCTTGTCCTTCAACTTGAATAAGCAAATCTACCTGCCTGATACACATTTTGTGGCGTGTAGTCCTGCAAGCAGCTTGTGTACTGAATGGTTCCATATTTACATATGAACATTTGTCTACAAATGTTGTAAATGAGATCTGAGATTGTAAGATTTCAGCTTTTACCATGGGATTTGTGACATTTCTACTACGACACAAACCTCCCTTAGCAGAATACTGCCTAAAAACACTTTTATTTCTGTCCTTCATCTCACACATCTTGAAACTGGTAGCACAGCAGAGTATCAATCCCTAAATCACAATTGCAGAGACCCACAGAGTCTATGGTGGTCCTGGTTTTGTTAATAATGTTCTTTAAAAGCCTGTCATGGCTCTGGTTGTCATACATCTCTGAGGATTGCTCTAAAAGAATTCACTTTTTATAGAGTAACAGTTCCTTGTGAAGAAATCCTTGGGATACTCTTATTTCCTTGACAAATTATGGAACTTCATTAATGACAGTTTTCCACTAGCCAGTTTGAATCACTGCCAAATAAAACTGTGTAATAAGAGAGAAAAAGAGATAAGAAATGTCCTGTACCAGAGCTGGACAAATGGAGGACTAGATGTGGTTTTTCATTTTCTACTCTGTTAGCAACACATTCAGTGACACATCCAGTTGTTCTCTGATGGTTCAATACCATTATGGGAAGTATCTAGACTACAGAGATAACACGGTTTATGATAAATTTAATCCATTAATTCATGTTGGCATATAGATAAGATACACTAATCTTATAGGAACCTTGTTTAGCAATCTCACTGCTGTGCCAGAAATCATTTATAAACTCAGCTTTTCAAAATTTTTTTTGTACATGGAAGAGCTACTAAAACCCAAAACAAAACCAAAAACAAACAAACAAAAAACCAAACCAAAAAAAACCCCACCACCAAACCCCCCCAAAAAAACCCCACCCAAAATAATGCATATCCTTTTCAATATTGATATTGATATCTCAATATCAATCTTTTAACTGACTGAACAGTAATAAATACACTTCCGAAAGTGTTGAAGCTTTTCACCAAAGTGGGGTATCTCACTCAAATTAATGAATTTTTAAAAATTTTTGTGTTGAAAAATAAGATAGCACAGACTTTTAAGTGAATTTTTATTTTATGCAGCCTTTTCCCATATTCTATCATCAAGATGAGGGGAGAGATGAGAACTACAGTTCAATTGTTTTGAAGAGGATGTGCATTTAAGAGTTCTGAGCGTATTTTAAAATGTAATAGGGAATTCTTACTTTGCAGATAGCTATTGGCATGCTGTGAAAGTTATGTACCCGCTGGGGGAAGTTATTTTAGAGGGCTTTAGTTTTCATATGCAGAATTTCACAGTACCCTTTCTCCCACACTCTTTTCAGGCCAACCCAGTATGAGGTACTGGAATATGCATAGATTGTATCATTGGTGGATAAATGATAACCTCCAATATGCACTCATAAGCTATTTTGGGTTAGAAGGACTGAAAAAAAGATATCTCATATCCCAGTAGCTCTTCCTATACAGATTTATATTGCAGATATTATATTGCAGATTTATATGCAGATGCTGGGGAAATAATAATGACAGAAGCTTCTCCCTGGAAAAAGATGAAGCTGGGCAGCCGTAAGAACCCTGATTATGACATGCAACAATTCTCAGTGCTGCCCACGTGTTTCTCAAAAGAATCTCCTATTCAAGGGCAAAAAATCTGTGAATTTGCAAATACCTATTTTTTAATATTACCTTTAACACAATGATCACAGTCTGGTTCGAGTCTGCAAGGTTTTTTTAGATTTTTCAGCTGATAATTGATAAAATCTTTAAAGACAGACAGAGAAACGATACCTTCATAGATTAATTTAGGTCTATATAAACAAAAAGCTATATTCAATTGAATTTGGAGATTATTGACCTCAGAGTGAATTATTCCTTATCTTATAGAGAACCTGAAAATAATATCTCTTATTCTTTAAATAGTTTTTTGCAGTTCCCATATTTAGGTAGTAGCATAATATAAAATAAAAGATGCAATATAATTAGAGTCTTAATTCTATGCAAATGATTGCATAAGTAAACTTAAATAATGTTTCCTTTGTTTGATAGTTACAGTCAATACCATGATTTTGATGAATTCCCAGGAAGGGCTGCTTTGTTACCATGTTTATTGCTAAGTATTTAGACAAAGCGAGGTTGCCAAAACTCATCCTCTGCTGTTGGGAGACTATACTAAAAACTAGAGTTGTCAGCCTTTGTTCTGCTTTCTGGGCCTTTGTTCTTTGTTCTGTTTTCTGGGGCTGCATCCAAGAAAGTTCTCCTTTATAAATTTGCTTCAACCTTGTTCCAGAAGTCTCACTTTTGTCGGAGTAACAGAGCTATCTGTTGAATCTTCCCCTCAGCCTTTTGGGCTATCTCTTCAATACCCTAATCCTAATCTATAGAGCAATTCAAAGGTAAAACCTGAGAATCCAAGCATGCTCAGAAACTCAATGGGAAGCTGAAATAAATCTTGGGAAGGAGCTTAATATATCTGAAATTTTTGTGTTCTTATCACTTGGCTAGGGACATACATATTCTTTCTTCAAAGGAAATTAAAGGACCTAAAAGTCTGTGGTGGAAGAATGAAAAACAGTAGGCATAAATTGAACCAAGACAGGTTCTGAGTGTAAATGAGGAATAACTTTTTCCCCATAAGGGCAGTCAGGCAGTGGATCAGGCTGCCCAGGGAGTGTGCATCCTTGGAGCTTTCCAAGACCTGACTGATCACAGCCCTGAATGACCTGGTGAATTTAGTCTTTTCCTTTCTTTAAGCAGGGTACTTGTTGGAACCCTGGGTTCAGATAATTTCAATCTTTCAGTGCTGGCAGGCAATGAACTTCAAAAGCACACTATATTTGACCTTAGGCTTCCTAGATTATGTAATAGCACTGAAGTTGTTGCTGTGTAATTAAAGTTATGTCACTAGGTGGAATATGTAGAAATGTAGAAAATTCAGGTTTATGGGATATAATAATATGCATGTAACAAAATGGAGGATTTGGGGTGTGGGTTTTTTACTTCTTTCTTCTTCACAAACCGAGGTGCTCTTTTATTGGGCCAAAAAACCCGCAGTGCAGGTCATGAATACTTAGTTATTGGGTTATAAATAAAAACATTTTACTTGGCAATCCCTAGTTGGGTAAATTGGACTTTAAATGCCCTTGAAAGTTACAACTCGGGGCCATTTTCCACCCTGCTAACTAAAAAGCACACTCTGCAGCTGTATCATAGATAAGATAATAATAAACAAAGAATAGAAGAAGAACGCTGCTTCTCCTGCATCTTAATCTGAACTCTGAGTAAAAGAACTTGTGCACCCAGAAACAGAAAAAAAACAAGAGAAAGAAAAATCGATAGGCACTGCTCTAGAGACTTCTGGAGATCCCAGTATGGTTTGTGTGGTACAGTGATTCTATCAATCACCCCGCTTTTCTAGGATTCTTTTCACAACAAACTAAACCACATTGTGCTATTCTCACATGAAAAGCCAAAAACAATTCCAAATCTGTCTAAACAGACATCTTATCTCAATGCACTGGTGATATCCCAGCTGAAACCAGCACAGATGGTAACGAGGCAGTGCGATCTCCAGAGAGCTTGTTCTAAACCCACTTTGTGCTGGATGTAGAACATAACCTTTAATTATCTGAACTTGTAGCTGGTGTTAGGGTAGATCCTGTTGCAAAAATTTTCATGATTGGGAAGGGTGGAATTGGATATAAGCAGTACTTCTTCTATCCGTTTCTTTAGTATCGATTGCATGAGTGTATGTTTGAAGAGGCTTGTCTATGCCACTGTACAAACTTCTTTAATGCTGGACAAGACAGCAGGGTCAAGAACCCATAAGGATATTCAGAAAGTTTTGATGAGTGATTACACACCAAATTCTGGGAAAGCAGAAGTTCTGCTGATTGCCAGGGATAGGCAGACTTCATATTTGATTTCAGGATGTTACAAACCCAAAGTATTTCATTTACAAAAGTAACAGTGGCATAATCCTCACTTTGTAACCTTCCAGTTTTGACAAATGTATCTTGCTAATTTTCTTTCATAACACATTAGTTCATAGTTTATGGCATATAAATGTCACCAGTTGTGCACTTGCTTTTTTTGTTGATGGAATACAATCACTATTTGTAATTTATGACAGAATTGAGAATATCTTGTTTTAATATGGAACTAGGTGAAAGATGTTTGAAATATTAGTCTAAACAAGAAGTATATAATATTGATCTTGAAATTCTTGCAAAACAGAATGCAAAAAAAAATAAATAATAAATAATATTAACAACATAAAATGAGTACCTTAAAGTACCTTAACTTCTCAAGCAAATACATTAATGTATCAAGGTACGTGTATAGTGTGTATGCGTTCAGATGCATGCAACACAACTTAATGATAAATGATTACAATTATATTATTGCAAATCTTGGTTATGAATATGTTAAAAAGATTTAAAGAGGAGTAATTGCTCATACTTAATGAATAGTCAGATTTTAGAAAGAAGTGACTTCTAATGGGCTCTATTTTACAAAATTGCCAGATGTCACCATAATGATTAAATTCATCTTCCTAAGTTAGACTAAGCCAGCAATAGCAAGAAAAGAATTTATCAAGTCCCTCTGCCAAGGCATTCATAACCCTGGCAAGACCATTAAAATCCAGTAAATATATACTAAAGGAAACTTCAAAAAATATACAATTAATAAACGAGAGAGAGAGCAACTTGAACAAAAAAAAATGCACATTGTAAAAAGAGGTTCTCTCTATGGGCACCAGTCATCTCCTATCTACATTACAGAATCCATACTCTGGCAGTGATGATGTGGTATCTTCAAGAAACACCAAAGGGGAGAATTTAAGCTTGTACTACTCCTTAACAATGCTCAAAACAGCCATCCAAATCTCCATTTAGTTTCAAACAGCCTAGCCCATATTCCAATACTCCATTTGCTCCCATGGTAACACTGCCTAGCCTGAGGTCTCTTCCCATCCACCCTAAAATCAGGTCTCCATCAGATATCCATCTCCAAAATGAGGACTTCAAACATCACCCAAGAACAGTGAGACTTACAACTAAACTGCAATACTGGCATCTAGTAGTGGAAAAGAGAGCACGTTGCATTGTTCTCACTCTGTCCTGGTTCTTTCAGGTCTTCCCTCAAACTGCCTATCCTGCTGATCTTTTCTTTCACCCAGACTTCTCCATAATACTCCAAAACTACTTTGTGGGGTTTTTTATCTCTTCTATTTAATGTGGTTTAACCCCAACTGTCAACTCAGACTCCTGCAGATGCTTGCTCGATTCCCCATGGTGGGATGGGGGAGAGAATTGGAAGGGTAAAAGTGAGAAACTCATTTGTTGAGCTACAGTCAGTTTAATAGGTAAAGCAAAAGCTGCACACAGGAGCAAAGCAAAACAAGGAATTCATTCACCATTTCCCATGGGCAGGTGGTCAGCTATCCCCAGGAAAACAGGGCTCCATCATGAGTAGCAGTGGTTTGGGAAGACAATCACCATCTCTCCAAACATTCCATCCTTCCTTCCTCTTCTTCCCCAGCTCTACATGCTGAGCATGACACCACATGGTCTGGGATATCCCTTACGTCAGTTGGGGTTGGCTGTCCCAGCTGTGTCCCATCCCAATTCCTTGTGCACCCCCAGCCTCCTCACTGGTGGGGTCAGGAGCAGGGAAGGCTTTAACTCCATGCTCACTGATGATGAAGTCATCTCTGTGTTATCAATGCTGTTTTCAGCACAAATCACAAAAAATAAAAGCCTCACACTAGCTAGTGGGGAGAAAATTAACTATCCCAGACCAAATCAGCACATCTCAACATAGAATCTGAGGACAAATGGAAGAAGTTCAGGAACACATACATACTCGAGAGAGGCCTAAACTGACCAGAATCACGTAAATAGTTGTGTTCAGTGTGAATATCAGTTTTAAGATCCTGCTGTGATTTTCATGTTAATACACTCATTACAGAGAAAAAGACCACAATTTGTGCTTCTCCTAATGCTTCCTACTTTTATTCTACACCATCACAGAATTCTCTTTAGTTTTCTTAGCTCCCTTAGCTTTAGTTCTCTTGAGCTTTAACAATATTTATTTCCTGCACTGAGATAACCAGTTCTTAGCACTAGAGACAGTATTTTGCCCATTACGAGAACAGCAGATGGCACTACAGCCACTTTTCCAAAAGCATGAGATCCATGCAAAAGACCAGTTTGGAAAGCAACAATCTCATTTCATCATTGTTATTTTACAAATGCTGATCAGTCATTGAAGATTCTTCTATGTAATGCACCAGATCTCAGCCCTGAATTCAGAAGATGGAGTCTCAGTAATGCTGAGTTATTCCTTGAGGTAAACAAAACTGTGAAAAAATAGATACAGAAATGAACTACTAAAGTCCTTTAAGGTCAGTTATATATACATGGATTTAATCAGAAAATTGGCTCTATCAAACGTGATTTTTTTATACTTTTGAACAACCTGAAACGGTTTTGCGTGTATGTGTAGATAACAGCCAGTGGAGGCTGTTAATTTTCATATATTTCTGTCCTTTTGGAAGACTTTGATTGGAGAGCATACCAAAAAACTGGCTACTTAATAATTTTTTGCTTTCACAATAATCACTAATGTACTGATCATATCCTTATTCAGTACTAAACTTTATCAGGCAAAATCCACCAAAAGTAACTTGTTCCTTTCAGATATTTCTGAACAGTACATAATCACAAACTTCTTCGATAGTTCTGTTAGAAAATTGAGGAAAGCATTTCTCTTTTTTAATACAGACATTTAGTGACAGACATCAGATTAAATGAGACAGAATCCTGCCAGAATGAGACATGGTCCTGCACAGAGGGTGGTGACGAACCGGAACAGATTTCCCAGAGAGGCCATGGATGCCCCATCCCTGGAACTGGCTATGTTGGATGGGTCTCTGAGTAACTTCCTTTCCTTTGGCAAAAGCCACTCCATACCACTATCCCTCTTCAAAATATTCAGAGATGACATTTTTCCACCTTGAACTCACAGTTTTTATATTATTCTTTTCATGGAGAAGATTGTTACTAATCATCATCCCTGGCAGTAGAGACTGAAGCCATAATTTAGCAAAAGAAACATGGGGGGAAAACAAAAGAGGACAAGACATAGCTATGGTGAGTGGGAGATAGGTGGTAACAAGGACAAACGTCTATCTAATTATCAGTATCTAAAACTAAGATTAATGGTTCATGTTTGCTACTTGCAGGCTTAGGCTTCCCTTTTCAGAACTGAGCATAAAAAGGACACATGTAACATAATTGAATTGAGCAACAAGAGTGCTGAATCAGCTGATCAGCAAACAAAACATCAGCTGATGCTTTTTCATGACCTTCCACATCAAAAGGGACCCATAACTGCAAAACATGTCTGTGACATTCTTACTTGACTACATGAGCTGTGCTTAATTTATTCAAGTGTTAGTGCATGGCTTGCACTTTGCTCAGGGACTCACCATGCTGCAGCTGTGGTGCTGCTGCCCTGACGGACACCCTCAGCTCACACCGGTGTCTGCTGGGGAGAAGCCCAGCATGTGAAGCTTGACTTGCTGCTTCAGGGTTTTCTGGGATCAGGATGATGCAGGATTGGGCTCACTGCCTCCAGGAACCTAAGCAAAAAAAATCAACCTTTGCAATAATCAAGGGTGACTGAGATGCTGCAGCTCTAAGGGAAGATTACTTTTTGCTGGGTTTATTTACCACTCAGTGAAACTTCTGAAAATTTGATTCTCATAAAGTTCTAATTGTCTTTTTGGGGAAACAGGAGCTAATTTGCAACTAGAATCACAACAGGAATATAGTGGACTCTAGTTTTAACTAGCTTTAACTGATTAAGTCAGTTTTCCAGAACTGCTGGAAACATACATACAATTAGAGCATGCTGACAGTACCAAGCTGGTTCTCTCATCTCATCCCAGCTTCTCCGAGAAGCAGAGTGACATAATCTGGAAACCAGCCACCCTTACCCAGCTGTGAGTGCTGCTTGGATGTGACAGCTTTCAGCATGTGGAAAGCTGATCAAAACTGTTTCCTGGCTGTTCCTGAGAACTTGTGAACAGACTCCTGCTGACCTCCCAGTCCGCTCTAAGCTATACAAGGCTGAGAACCACATGATTTTGCATGACAACTGTGGTGAAAGCAACAAATTTGTAACACAGAGAAATTCAGCAACGTGTAACAGACAATCTAGTCCAAACTTTGGACTTTAAAGAAAAATTAGTCTTACTGGCCTTCCTTCAATTTAATTTGTTATTTTAATATCAGTTTTAAAAAGTCTCATCATATAAAAATAACATCTAATGGGCATAGGTATGTTTTCAAGAAAAAAAGCTCAAACAAAGGTCTCTCAAATTATTACTCAATTCCTGTTGGACATCAAGTGCTTTGAGATCAGGGACAGAAGTCCTTCCAGTCATCTCACTCAGTTTAAACTTTGCTTGTGTATCATAGCACCCTTCTGATCAAATTTAAAACTCTGTATTTGTTTCAATATGCAGAAAAAATTAAATTTCTACTGAAAAATGGCATAAGAACCCTCATGTTCTTATGTGTCAGCAAGTCAACACAGGACCAGCTTTATGCCTCTATACACGTACAAGCACACGCATATATAAGTAAATATTTATATAAATATTTGTATCACACTTATTTCACTTCTTGTCATGTCTTTACCATGGGAAGATACATGTGAGTAGAGAATGAACAGGACACTTGGGTCCACATGCAGTTTTGCACTTAGACATAGAGACATTTCTGTAAACTTCACCTCAATTGTTTCAAAGAATAACTATGGACACAGACATTTAAAACAAAATTGCATGGCCAAATATTCCTTTTTATAGGTGCAAAAATATAAATGTAGTTAAAAAAAAGATCAACACGTCTTGAAAATTTCATGTTTACAAGTCTTAGAGTGAGGTTGTTGAGGTTCAAACACCAGTAAAAAGATCTTGCCTAAATTTTTCTTTTTTTGTTGGTTTTTTTTTTTTTTACTCCATTTAAAAAGCCTCTACACATAGAGTTCATTGGCTTGTTGATGAGTCTGGGTGTGGGAGGAGAAAATTATTAAAGTGTCAGTTTTCTGACTTTAATTTTCCAAATACATGTGGTTAAGTCCCTTGAGTGAAATAAACACATTGATGGAGGAAACAGATAAAATCTTCAACCTTTTGCTCCGTTAATTCTGCACACTCTAAAACTCCAACAGCTCTATATTTCTCGAGCAAAACTTAGACCAGATGAACTGCAATTTTTCTAAACATGTTGAGTGATAGCAATGATTTATTTGTAATACACAAAGAAGTTATTGTCATTCTGTGATTCTAACGGATTGAGCCATCAGAGCAGTGCTGATGTATGTCTGCCATAAACCAGACAGCTTTATTGCATCAGAGATTCAGTTCTGCAGCTGTGTTTAGAGGCAATTCTATTTAAAATGTGCCTATAACTCCCAAAGCCGAGACCAGCATATTTGTTTACTTTCTTGCTCATTTTGCCAGGCAAAGGCTTTTTAGGCCAAATTGCACCTACCTTTGGCCCTTGAATCTGCCAAATAATGACTTCGGGGATTTCTTCTTGAGACATTTATAAATGTACATGAACTTTGAAGATTTAATTCATTAAATGATCATTTTATAATTACTTTAAACTCAAGAATTTGTGATGTGATGAATTTATTAGTTATTTATTCTGGGACAACTATCTTGCCCCGAGAGACATCTGAACTAGCCAAAAATCAGAGGTCTGTGCTTTAGCTCTTTGAGGGTTTTGTGGCTTTCTGGGTGGGTATTTTTGTTTGATTTTGTTTGGATTTTCCTCCTAAGCACCTAAAAGCTGCCCAGGTACTGATGAATGCATAAAGTGAACACATCCTGGAAAGGGAAGGTGAACACAAAAACATGGGACAAATTTTCCCTTGTGTATACCTCTTACTGTAGGTGTAGCATAAGTACCTAGTCGGGGCTTTATTCCTCATTTTGATGGGATGAATCACACTGGTGATGACAGCAAGGCAAGAAATGAGCTGTCTGAAAAAATGATGCAAATCCAAAGCTGTCCAAAAGTCACGTTTGCATATACTCCAGTCACAAGGAATCATGTCATGAACAAAGTAAAATCTCTGGGGTGGTGTGCCCAGGCAGTTACAGGTCTCCCAAACTAACAGATTTACATCAGCAGAGATAAACAAGGATATGGACCTAACACAAAAATATGAGGTTTTGTCTATTTTGTTTTTATCTGTATACATAGTTCAGAGCCCAAATTCTGCAGAAGGGTCATGTGACCCCAAAGCTGTCCTCAGGACATGGATAAATATTCAGTAAATATTAGTGTTTAACACAACTTGCAGAAGAGCTCTTATAGTGATTATGAAGATAACAATACATCTAAATGTACATGCAGAAAACCTGGTGTTAAATGCATGCAGTGTTTATCTCCATTCTGCACCATCTGGCTCCTTTGCTATGGAAAGCTGTAAACTAAACAGACACTGAACCAGGGCTGAGATTACCAGTTAGACAGCATCTTTTAGCCCTAAACCAGCTACTTTAATCCAGCCCAGATCAGGCACCCTCTTTAAAATATCTCTTCTTCAAACTGACTAAGAGTTTTAGTTTCCAGTTTCTATTTGAAAGACAGTGGAAATACAAAAGATAAGCTCATAAGAAAATGTATTACTATTTTCCCTTGAAAGCAGAGGCAATCCCAATATTTAATGAACCCCCTCATTAATGAACTTTAAAAGCTAATGAGTTTTACAAGTAAAATTCAATGAAAGGGAAAGAATGGACATGTAAAAGTGAGATTTTTTAAGGGAACTTCATTAAGAGAGGAAAAAATGTCAAAGTTCTCAAAATGAAAAAAGAGTACATGAAATGAAAACATCCTGGGAACAGGAAATTAAAATGAAAATTAAAAATGCTTGGGCATATATTTAATTACATTTAAATATATTTAGTTGCATTAAAAAGACTTGGTAAAAGGCAGTCAGAATAAATTAGACAAGATGAAGACGACAACGAAAAATCCAGAGGAGATTACACAGCAGCATCTAAAGTAGAATGGAGAAGGAACTGAAGTCCATAAGGAACTGAAGAAGGAAAAAACCTTTTAATAATTACAGCTTTTTATTCAATAAATTGGTAAAGCTTCTTGGGTTACTAAAAGGGGAAAATGAGCCTTTTCTCTGTTTTAGAGGAATAAAGAATTACATAGGAAAAGGTTATTAAATTTGTAATGCTTACAAAATTTTCCAGAATATTAGTAACATAGGAAACATAATCTGCTACATATAAACTATCTTCAAATTATCATACACAATATACATTATATGCAAAATTTCTAACTGAGACTGCCTGCGAATCTCTAGACTTTGATGTTTAATTTTGATAATCCCCACAATTTTGGAGAGTATAACAAAAGACTCAACATGCGTAGGTGTTTTGCAGTTAATTTAAAAATGCTAAGCAGCACGGCCTGGGTAGTTATAAACTTGACACCAAACATGAGGAAAATGGAAAACGGATTTAGTCCATGAAGAACTAATGCTTGGTAGCTAGCAGGATTTCATAGAGACTATGGTGTCAAATAGACGTATTTCCAGTTGATTTTGCTACTGTTGTTAACAAAAGAGTGTCTATGCTAGCATTTTTGATAAAGTCAGGGTTAAATCTTTGAAGCAAAACAGCATCCAGCCTCATTTTAGGGTTTTCATCTCACAGCTGTGCCCAAACTGGACTCCTTACAGACTGGTGTTATTAGAGAATCCTTGGGCCTGCCTCTTACTGCACACCTACTGTACCCACAGTACACTAAAACTTGCTGGCGTTTCAGTGTGCATTAAAACTGTCCCTAAGAAAAATCACTGGAATGCAAGTAGTGTAGGCAACAGGTCCTCAGAGCTGCAACCTCTACAGCTTCACTCCTTTCACAACGTGCCACTTTGTGGTGGAGAAGTATAAAATGTAGCAAAAATTAATCCAAAAGATGTAATATTTCTTGGTATTGAGTCTGATTGGATGACTCATCCACAACTGCAAAAATAGAAATTAATGTTTAATGTGAATTAAGCCTCCAGTGAACAGATTAAAAAAAAATATTGACATCTAAAGCAGAAGATATTAATTTTAAAAAAAGTTGCAAAATAAAAATGTTTCCTTTGGGATCCTAGAAAGACAATTTCTGACTCGGGGGTTGTTCCATATGTTCAGCAAATAATCACAAAACCACAGATCATAAATTAAGGGAGGCTGATGAAACACTGAAGTACTGACAAAAGACAACCAGACAGTGTAGTCTGGATTATTCAGTAAATTGGGTCCAATTAATAAAAATGCATTTCTGTCTAAGAAAATTGAAGGGAATGTGTGTAGGAAGACAGTGCAGCCATATCTATTGGATTGATATTAGAAAGCAGTGGCTCTGAAGTCAGTTAGATTGAAAAGCAGGGAGGTACCCACGGGTGATCAAATGCTAAACACTGGCTGAAGGGAAAACATAGAGTTCACAAAGTGATCCAACTGGACATTTGCATCTTGAGACTGCAGCTCAGCTACAATAGGTGTTTAAGTACTGCAGGATGGCTGCACCACCTCATGTGGTGAAATTGGATATATGAGAGCAAGGACTGTCTTCTTCCATGCACTTGTATTGTGATTGGCCCAGTGGGATCCTAGCAGAATCAAGGACTTCAAGCATTATTCAGCTTTGTTGGCACAAAATAACAAATCCCATGTGAGAGTTTTTAATGCTAACAGATCCAACACAATTTAAGAAATATTTCCTTAAGACTATGTCATACATCAACTTTCAGGTGAAAATCCCCTTTCAGATCCCTTGCTCCACAACCTTTCACTATCTTCTCTTATTCAAAGAGAAGTTGGTGTTTTTTCCATATGAACCACTGTAAATCCAGTGAAATGAACCACAGAATAAATTCAAATCTGAAGAATTTCCTATGGAGGAAGGCAAGGATTAGGCCAGCCTTTAGAGACCCAAAGTTTAACGAGAATTAGGTTAATTGATAATTGTCAAAAGTACTCCTTTTCCTATATTCTGTTTTTATAATCCCTATAAATTCAATCCTCAGGTTATTTTGCTGATATTACTTTGCACAATGCTGAATTTTTCATGTGTCTTTCTGGCCATACAGTTATATATTGCCACACTGAATAGCACAGACTCTTGTCATCTGATCCACAGCACTAAGAAAAAAAAAATACTTCAGAGTCTCCAAAAGGCTTCAGAATGGAAAAAAAAATAAGATCCTCCAATTATTTAATGAATTATTTCAGCACCTGAAGGGGTCCTTGCAGCACCTGAAGGGAGCCTACAAGAAAGACAGAAAGGAACTTTTCACATGTAGAGGTAGCACAAGGAACTTTAAACCTTAAACTGAAGGAGGGCAGGTTTAGATTGTAGGAAGAAACTCTTCACTGTAAGGGTGGTGAGGCCCTGGCACAGGCTGCTCAGAGAAGCTGTGGATGCCCCATCCCTGGAAGTGTCCAAGGCCAAGCTGTATGGAGCTCTGAGTAACCTGATCTACAGGAAGGTGTCCCTGCCCACAGCAGTGGGATTGAACTGGGTGATCTTTAAGGTCCCTTCCAACCTAAACCACTCTACGATTTTATGTTTCTGTGAAGTATTTAGGAGACAATATGGTGCAAGACTTGGCTGGCAACAGGAATTTCAGCAGAGTTTGAAGGAATGAACAGGAATCATCTTGCAGTTTTTGCCGAGGTTATGAAGAAGATGTACAGTCCTTATGACTGCTCCGGACTCAATGCTGCAACAGCAAAAGTGGCTCCACAGCGGTGTCTGCTCAGCCATGTAAGTCCCAGGTGCACCCCATGTGAAAAATGCAAATGCAAAGGTCACTTAATTTCATTACACTGTGAATGCTACCAAGCTTGTTTTGGTGTCTGGAAAATCCCAGTTTCAATGCCCAGTGGAATTTTACCAGAAGATATGCACCTGTCAGGTCTGTGTGTAATTGCTTGATAAAGCTGAACAGTCAAAAATCTGTCTTTAAATATGGACAGGAAATAATCTCAGCCTATTCTGTTCCAAATAGAATACTAAAATGAACAAACAAAAAAAATTCAAATAATTTGTATTATTTCTTACTGATTTAAGCAACAACCTGAAATCCTGGCCAAGAATAAGGCACCATAAAAAGCTTACTGTGGTAAAATAAAAAAGGCTAATGGCAAGCATAAGCCACACAGCTGTTTTCCATTATGTACATTATTGGAATAGGTAATGTTCTCTAGTAGCCCAGAAAGAGAATGCTGTGGTTAATACAAATTATGACAAATTTTTGTTTGTAAAGCTAGTAATGTGCTTTCTTACTCCTATTTTGCTCTCATTAATGCATCTGTTTTATATACATCTTTTACAATACCAGATCTAATCGATCATGAAATAATTCCATTATGTATAATAACCTTAAGAAACTCTTAAAATACCAAAATTCATTATGAAGTTCTAGAAAGAGCCTTCTTTATAAAACCTCCCTTATCAGGAAGGTATACTTTTATCTTCCACTGTGATGTCAGCCTGAAAACTGACTTTACAATGACAAGCTTAGAACATCTACAGACTTCATGAAGAAATACAAGGTTTTAATGATCTTCTTCAGATTTACTATGTTAAAGAACTGACAGAAGAAAAAACTAAGCAGGATACTACTCTTCTTTCTTGGGTGTTACCGCAACCATTTATATCCTTTCTTGTGAAACTGTTATATATGGAATTCAGTTACTGGTTTTTGCATGTTTGGGTTTCTTGTGGGCTAATTAATTTTGAATTTGTTAATTAATTTGAAGTGTTTTCCTAATTGTTCAGTGGTCTTATAAGTTCTCCAAGTTTTAAATATCCTTGAGTTGCAGTCATTGTTATCCCTTTTAAAGTGTCCTTAAAAGCCCAGTTTCATGTTCAGTTCTGAGGGTTTTAAGCAGTTTTAAGCAGTTTTATAATGTTCAGGTTCAAACAGTTCTGTGACTCAANTCCCATCTGCGGGACCTGGGATTTTTGTTCTTTTTTTTCACTTTAATTTTTTTATACTCTGTTTCTTTTCTAACTTTTCCCTAATCGATAAATTTTACTTTTGTGGTCCACAGACTGAGAATTGCCGTTATGTATGACAAAAACCCCACCAAAGTCCTTCATAAGTGTGCTCCGACAACTGTGGTTTCATTCCCTTCCTGGTTAAACTGTGTAACCAATAATAAAATAAGTGGATCTCTGGGCTTTAAATGGTTGTTTTAGAAGTTCCCAGACAAGAAACGTGGTTTTGGAATCTTAGAAAATAGTGAATTCAGTGCCTGATTTTAAAAGTATAAGCAAGGGAGTTACCGACAGTTCAGTAGAACTTCTTATCCTGAAAAAACCCAGTACACAAAATAAACAATATATTAAAAATCACCTAGAAGAAATTGATAAGTAATAAAGTTAATTTGCAAAGAAAAAATCGTATCAGATAAACCAGTGACATTACTTTTTCCTTCGTATTGGAAAATAGTGCTTGGAGATACAAGAGAAAAGGTGTAAGAGCAAACCCATGTGTGCATTCGTGGATCACAGTCTGATAATAATTTTGCAATAATCAACATTTTTACATGAACTACAGTTAGCCACTTCAATTAGAGACAAGGACTCAGAGTATATTAGAAAAGACAAAAAACAAATGGGTGATTCAGGGAAGAGTAAAATGTAATTGTTTTGTATAGAAAACGCATTACCATATTTTTATTTGATGCTTTGGTATGTAAAAAATAATCTCAAAGAAGATGAGATTTAGGTGAGTTTTGAATAAAGCCTTTCACATGATGAAGATAGTCATTTGCTGGATAAACAGCTCAGATTTGGAATATGACATTTCTATTCCTTGGATTTTTTCCATTAAAAAGGCATCTGTCAGAAAAAGTTCCTTAGTTAATTCTTCCTTGAGACTATCCTGGTTTCAGCTGGGATACAGCTATTCCTTCTCAGTGGCTGGTACAGCATTGTGCTTTTGGATTGGAAATGAGAATGGTGTGGAAAACCCACTGATGTTTTGGGTTTTGCTAAGTCGAGTTCATCCTAAGTCAAGGACTGGTTTTTTCTTTTCTTTGTGTCTCATACTCTGCCAGTAAGCAGGTGCACAAAAGAAACTGGGAGGGAGCATAGCCAGGACAGGTGACACAAACTGGGCAAAGGGATATTCCACACCACAGAGCCTCATGCCTGGTATATAGACAGGGGGGAATTACCCAGGAGGGTGGTTGATCTCAGTCTGGGAAGGAGGGTCTGGCATTGGTCAGCAAGTGCTGAACGATTGCATTGTGCATCACTTGTTTGTCTGTTCTTGGTTATTTTTTTCCTTTTCCCTTTTTATTATTATTAACCATTATTGCATTTTTCTTTGTTTTCAATTATTAAATTGTTCTAATGTCAACCTACACGTTTTACTTTTGATTCTCATCATCATGCCACTGGGGTGGTGAGAGACAGAGGGGGGCTGAGTGAGTGGCATGATTCTTAATTTCCAGCTGGGGTGGTAGATTTTTTTTGTCTTATCCACTCCAGTTTCCAAGTTCTAGACAGTTTGGGAATTACAAGCTCTAACTTCACTAGTAATTGTATACAATGGAGTGATGACTACGGTTGTTATTAAACAAAAGCCACACAGCATGCTTCTTACAACACCAAGCATCCTTTAAATGACAGTGTTTATGGCCTCTATAGGTACTAATTAAAATGGCAGGAAATTTGCCTCCTGTGAGGACTGGATACACAACTGCAAACAGAGGCTTTGCCCTATGTTTCAGTTCAAATGGCAGAAAAAACAACTGTAGGGTTCAAATCCATCAAAAAAGACTCTCCACGACTTAATTTTCAGCAATACTCAGTGAACATCTACTCAGACACAAACTGATAAATCTGACTTCCCAGGAAGCAAATTCTGCTGGGTTAATATCTGTCTCTTGGGATTTGAATTTCGAACAACCAAACACTCATTACACTTGTGGTGGCTGGTGAGCCTGTGATACAAGAGACAAAGAGAGTCCACTCGTGAGACAGTCCCTGGTACCAAAGATTTCTCGCCAGGTTAGGGTGACAGAAAAGGCTTCCCCCAGGATGCTTTGCCCTGCTATTCTAATGTACCCCAGGTCTGCTTTCTATGTTGGCCCATTGGCCTCCCCGCCCCTTGTTACCTAATATGTCCCTGCCCTAGAAGGTTCTCCACTCCCTGTTCCCCCCATTGGTCCTTGCCCCATCACCACTCCCTCAGAGTTCCCCATTGGTTCCCTTACCCTAGTCCCACCTGTGTACCATGCCTGTACTCTCAGATCGTTGGTTTCTGATGCTCCTTCCACTCCCGTACTTAAACCTGGACCCGCCGATGTTCTTTGTCTTCGTCCATGTAATCCTTCATGGTGTGGCTGCAATAAATGTCATCCATGGAACCCCATACGGAGACCCTTCCCATCTCTTTGTTGTTGACCCATTTTCTGGAGCTCTGTGTGCGTGTAAGTGTGTGTGAGTATGCTGTGGTCCTGCCAAGTGGCTTTGCTTTCGAGACACTTTTAGGAAGGTTGCGGCACCTCACCATCCGGCACCGCAAAGCCGCGCGGTCCGCGACAAAACTCAGGAGATGAATTGGTTAGTTCCCACAGTGATGATACTCAGCATTTGGGTGATGTTAGAGAAGTGTTCATCATGGTGTCTGCCATGGAAATTCAGCAGTTTGTCAGCACCTTCAGATAACTGCCTGATTTATCCCGTCTAAGGACTCCCTTGAGATATTCACAGGCATGGTAGATAGAAAACTAGAGTGCCATCTGTCTGTCACAGAGAGAGAAGGCAATTCTACGTTCACAATTGCAAGATAGTACAAAAAACACTGCAAACTCTCTGATAGAGCCAATTGTTATGTTTTCATTCAAGTGAATAAATGTTCAATTATCTGTAGCCTATGCCTATGAAAAATCTAGAGATTCTGCAATAGAGATAAAATCTTGTCTGACAGACAAAATAAATCTCCAAGCAGGGAAGAGAAAACAAAAAGCAAACTAAACAAAATCCCAAAGCCAAATAAGAAACCCAAGGATGAAAAAGCAGGGAGACAACAATCAATTTTGACACTGAAGCATGCTGTTTCTGAATAATTCTGTTTTCTAATTGCATTTTATATCTTGGAATTAAAATGACACACTTTTTTGTGAAAAACTCAGAAATGTTGAAGGAAGCATAAAAATAATCACAACAAGGATAAGCAAAACTAAAAGTGAATAAAAATGATTTATTAAAGCATCTGTGAAATAATCCAAGCATTGTTGGAAGCCTTTGGCATTAACTACCATTAGTTAGAGAGGTTTTTTCTCATGAAGGTATGCCAAATGAATTTATGGAGGAGCTAATTCCATTTAAAGTTAGTACTCCCAGATGCTAAAACTGTAGTTGTTAAAAATTCGGGTATTCAAATATCACTCAAAAATAGCACTGAGTAGGTAACTTATGCTAAATATCTATTTTGTATTTAAAGTTAATAAATGAAGCAATATTCAAAAACCTCATTACCAAACTAAACATTGCAATAAAATCACAATATTGAAAGAGCAGAGAGTTTCCAAGCCACAAAATGGACACTAATGCACAGAGGGATTAATCACTCATCAGCCTCTGATTTTTCATTCAATTTCTTAGTTTTATAGTCTTTGCTTTCTAAGATGAACTGAATTAGTTTTAGTTCAGTTTCACAGAGAAAAAATGGTGCCTTTGGGTTGGCCACAGAAAGTGTTCAGAATTTATGAAAATTTACTACAAGTAATAAAGCAATATAATTAACAATTTTTAAAAAAAACCTCAAAAGCATGATTGCTTTTATTCTATTTTTTATTGCTTTCAAATTATTAACTTAGACTTAAAGAACAAGTGTATATGGCTTCATAAATTTAAAAAAAAAGTGTATTTTTTTTCCAAATATTTTTTTCTTAAAATTAAAAAGCTGTTTTTTACTGTGAAATCACTGCAGAAGCCTTCTCAAGAATGAAAATGCCTGCCCAGCATTTTGGTTCACAAATCTCTGGGTGCATCCATTACTCCACAGCAGATACTTTTCTTAGATAATATGTATTTTTCTGTGGTCAATCTGGAGTAGCTAGTGATCAAAAAGGCAAATTTCACTCACTTAGAGGGAGAAGTAACTTTTTTCATTCCATGAAGTAGTAAAAAAAGTGAAATTAGAGGACCTTTAAGTGTCCATTTAGTGCCTTGAACTGTCCATTCATTTAGTGCCTTATACTCTCTGTAGCTTCAATCAAATGGGCTCACATGTTGGTAGCTTGTATAGGATGATTTCATTAAAGTTTTTCATAAATATTTTTTTTCTCTTGTCTCATGGTGGGATATAAAAAATAACTGTGTTTCTCCCTACTGTAGAACTTTTCCTTGATGCATGGATAAATTTTCAACTAGTGTATATGTCAAGGGATAGCTATAGAAAGCACTAAAGACAGTTAGGTAAAGCTAATACTTGTAGAACAAGCTAAATTTAGCTGCATTCATAATGCTAAGAAAGGAATTAATGCTTAACAATAACTCGCCATGACCTTGATTTCATCATATGGTATTGATTAATCACTAGCTGTTACCAGATAGCCATCATTCTGAGAACAAAGCTAGGATCATTCAGCACTTCTCTGGTTTTTTTGGTTTTTTTTTTTAATCCTTTCAAGGTATGGGTCAAAAATTTAGCATATCTACCAAATCTGTTCTATTTTGCAGCACAAATTTCCCTGTCACCCAGCTGATACTAAGAAAATGGTGAAAAAATAATTTTAAAATTGTGAAAAGACTGGATGACTGGAGACTGTCTCCCTCTGTACTATTTCTATGGTAATTTTTCTGTAATAAAAATATATATTTCCCCTTTCCTAGCTATAATGCAGTTCAGTGTTTTGGCATGACACACAGCTCCAAACAGCTATTTTATATGTCTTTAATATGTCTTTTTGATGTATCTTCTGTATTTTGCTTTTGATTTTCAACAGAATGAATGGAAAATAAGTGTCAGTTTGACACTCAAGGTTAAAACTGAGGTCATACCATTAATCATATTTGTGATTTACTCCGTCTCCTATCTAAGATTTCATAGCAATGTGAACCATGGCATGTTGTTGGTTTTGTATGTAGATAGTGGTCTTTTTGACAACTGACTGATATACAAAAATTGAGGACAATAAATGGAAAACCTGAACTAATTTTTCTGGAGTTATATTGGCATTTTCTTTTGACACTAGGTAAATTTGCACTGATGATATACAATAACTCAATAGAAAGGTACAAAAATGTCATAATATCAATGAATGAGGCAAGACATACCTTAGGGAATCCTGAAATTTGACTAGTTGTCTTGCATGAAACAAAAATAGAAAATACAGCTTTTAATCTGTTAGTTCAGCATTTATTGCAGATGTGTCTAATCTCAACAGCTCCATAAATGGTTTATGACAAATATTTAGTTGAGCTATATAGGTAAATATGCATTAGTACCTTTTTTAGCAGTTTTTATTTTGTAGGTAGAAAGCTAAAGCAATTAATCATGCAGGCAGTCACGCAGCATAAATTGTTTGATGGATTAATTAAAATTTTGAGATATCTCTTTCTGATTTCTAGTCCTAAATTTTAGCTTTTAGTTTTGACAGGGAAACATATAAGAATATAAGAATGTATCATTCTTCTTGGAAATGAACTGGCAGAATTATACATCTAGGTTTTCAAAGTGACCAATGCTGAGGTTAAACATTTGCCTTGATTTATTTTAAGACCAAGGTCCCTGCTGCTCTTGGTCACCATTGAAAAATCCTAATTTGCCCTTCTTTGGGTCACTATTTCAGAGCTATGAGCTGGGTATTAGAAAACTTTTTACTTGAAAGTTGATCTTTGTTTCAAATTTTGTATATTTGATACTTATTCTCTTTCAATTAAAATGTTTCTCGAGACAAACATAATTTAAAGTGCATGTTTGACAAAACAGATGCTTCTCTCTGTGATTACGTTCATACATTTGTTACGGGATAAAGATCTCAGTTAAAAGATTCCTGAAACCACCGCTCACAACATAATTCCTAATAGTAATGTCAGATTCCACCTAATCAGGTGCTTCCATTAAGTGCAAATGCAATTTCATTTATAAAATTCTTGCTTTTTAAGGTCCATCAGCTAGACCCAAGAGGACGCCTGAACAGCTGACAGGACTTCTAAGATTGTTTCTTTTCCTGCCTGTAGCAGTTAGGGATATTCTGTTTATTATGCTAAAAGTTTTTCTTTTGCCTTTTTGCCTCTGTGACATTAGTCTCATGTTATTCCAAAAGTCATCTCCCTGCAACTATATGCACCACTGGAGATTTGTTTTGGGGACTAAGTGGGTCTCACAGACTGTCTGCACTGTGATGAATTCTTTCCATTGCTACTGAATTTCCATTGACTTTCAGCTTTTCTCTTGCCCCCTGCTCCCTTGGGAAAGCAGAAGTTTACACACAGCACCGTGTGACTGTGGGCAGGCAGAACACTGCGGAGAATTCAGACCATTGAATTTACAATTTCTGTAAACTTTAAAAATTCCCACCATTCCTGAAGCATGTTTTCCACCCAATCACTTGGAGAGAAAAGAACTGACTGTGCCTTGAAAAGATCCCAGTGACATCATTCAAACATGTAAAGGAATTATTTGCAAATACATTACAGCCAGCTTGTAATTTAGCCTTCATCCAGGTTTAACAACTAGCTAGGTATGTGCCCAATTGCTCCCTTTTTTAATCAAGCCTGGCCTTCACAGTTTTCTATTGGTATAAATACTTTGCTGAAACATACCATTTATTAACAAAAAATCAAATTTCAGTTCCACTCCCTGCCTGTCTTGATACACAAACAAAAGGTAGATGCAAAATCAGAAGAAAGGTCCCTTATTCTAGTGTGCCTTCCACCTTTTTCACATAGAAGAGCATGTTACACGTGCTTAAATTTCATTAAATTGGATCAATGATAGGGTAACTGCCCTCATTTAATCATAATGAAGTGCAGCGTTTTCTGTGCAGAAACAAGTTCCAGGTCTAATGAATGTGCTGGTGCTGAACCTGTCCTGGGATAAATGCAGCTCCACAGCATTCAACAAGGGTTTGAACATTTTTCAAACCCTTCCCTAGTGCAGATAAGGTTGATGGGAATCCTGCCATCACTTTCAACAAGGCCAGAAGTTCACCTTGGGTGAACAGGCTTTCAGGAGAGACTATTTACAGACTGAGCCTCCCCTTCCTGCTATTACTTTCTCTCCTGGCACTGCAGAGCCGAGATAAAGTGCTGTGTGCTCTAAGGAAAGCTGATAGAGTGGAGCTCTTTGATACCTTTCATGGGGGAGGTCTCCCAGTGAGATTTATGGCTTTGCTCTAACAGAGAGAGTTGTTTACCTCATGCAGATGAAGCTTATTCCTTTCAATCCACAGACTGCTGAGGTCTCATGCACCAGGACCTAGGTTAACTATTGCAGGATTAAATTAAATACAGTCAAAAAAAATGAAAAAAAAAAAATATTTTTTAGGAAGAGTTCAGGGTAGTCAGTACATACAGTTTTTTCAGGAGGAGGANGGGAAGGGAAGGGAAGGGAAAGACATAGAATAAGAATTAAAGCACACTTCAGTGACACAGAAGTAGTTTAACTCTCTGCATTCCTGCAGTGTGATAAATTTCACACTTAACTTGCAGGTCTTCACACAGGAAGCTTTCATCAGAGCCTGGAAACTCTGGCTTTGTTCACAGGGACTGGGATCTACATCCAGGGAAATAAACTTGTTGTAAAACTGGGGAGGAAACCAAAGCCAGCATTTATGCTTTAGCTCCAGCCCTTCATCCTTCAGCACAAGAACCTCACAAAACAAGCACATTGACAGCTGGAAGACAAAGTCTCCTGTCAGCACAAATACAGCTCCAGTCACAGCTACCCACAGACCACAGAGCACTGAGAAAGTGGGGTAATTAAGGAATGAATATATCTGCAGTTTGTTTTAAAGGTTTTTTTTAATCAGTAGGATAATGGTGCCCATGTTAAACATAGTACTGATAAACTCTTCAATGTCTGAATTCAACAACCAGCATGTGACTTCAAAAGGCTAACAACATTCTGTTGTGTATCAGTATAATTTATGGTGATGTTCAAGATTTCATGGTTGTATTGAGTTAGTAGATTAATAATTTCCATAATAGGCTATTTTTGAGACATTTTCCACATTGTCAAGCTGTTGTTCCACTGGAGTAGATTAAGTATGAAGTTGATACATGGGTAGTGCTAGTCTTAGGAAGTTTTAGTGCAGGTTTTCTTGATGTCATATACTTTAACATCATTAGTAAGCCTTCACTAAGTATCAGACAATAACAGAAATCATTAAATATGAAGACAAGAAAAAAACAAACGATCTATAGAGCCATGCTGTTCAATCTGTGTGCATTTTTCCCTTTCAATTTGCAATCTTCCCAACTAAAGCCAGGAAAAGCAGTTTCCGTCTTCAAAATGCCAATACAGATGAAAAAGATTATATCAAATGGTAAACTCCTTCATTTTCCTGCATTTTATATAGTAATCTATCTTTTCTGTATTTAGGCCCATTCTAAGAGGTTCCACATCTTGTCTTTTAATCCTGATTTTCTTATCTCTGATATCAGGCGAGGATAGATCTCTTGGCACTCCAGAGAGTTCTGCTAAACACTGAAAATTATGTGGAGGTGTGTTCTCTAGCTTTGTTGACTATATATCAGTAGCATTTTAAATAATGAATTTTTGACGTCCTAGAGGATGAAGAATGTCTTGCATAAAGTATCCACTATACTACCTTTTTTGTTGTTAAGAAGAAGCTTTTCCAAAGAATTAATAAGAAATGAATCACAGGAACAAATTCCAACAACCCATTAAAAACTGAAGATTGTTCAAGAAGAAGTTCTTACTTTTAAATTCTCTTTTTTTTAATCCTTTTCTTCACTGTTACTTTGCTTTTGAGATCTGTATCATAACACTAATGCAAAGAGTCATGATTTTTCTTCTGTCTTGATGTGAACATTTTCCCATTTTTTAAGTTTCAATCTCTTGGAAAATTTCAGAGTGAAGAACTAAATAAAGGCAAAAGAATGTTGTTGTTGTTGTTGTTGTTGTTGCATTATTTCCTCACATAGTGACTGGAGAGTATTTTGAAAGACACTTGAAAAGTTGCTACTGAGTAGCAACAGGACAAATGCAGATAACAGCAAAAATGTTTTGTTTCTAGAACATTTCAGGGAACAGAAACATTTTCCTGGCAAACATACTGATCTTTACTAACACATTTTTGAAAGTTAATTGAAGTATAATTGAGAAAAGATCTGCCTTTAGTGATGATAGAAATTTTTCAGAAAGAGCTGACACACAGTAATGAAATCATAGGTGTGTGAATGGCAACACTAAATTACACTTGTATGATTCTTTCTCTGCGTTCAGTGAATTCATTAAATTGTTCATTTCACATTCAATAAGAGTTTAATATCTGACTTTGGGTTTGCTTAATAGTAGTTTTGGGTTCAAAAAGGCCTTACCAGTCACCAGTCAAAAAATACATGGGAACTTCCCACCTTCTATAAGTGGGACACACTCTTGTCTCCCCACAGTAAATCACTGCAAAAACCAGGGACCTGCACCCACAAGCCTTGTGAACTCAGATATCTCCTCTAGTAACAATAATAATTCTACCAAAGTTGTCTGCAATAAATGAAGGTCACAGTAAGTTACAGTCACTTAAAATGGGCGACAAATCCTGTTGTCTGGAAAATGTTTATTTTAACTACTAAAAACACTAAATAATTGAAGAGCTTCAAGGAATAGTTAATGTTGCTCACGTCAATGTCATGCTATTTAAATTCTTCTATAATATTTAATCCCATGTTAAATGGATTCCTCTGATCATATTGGCACATACTTTAGGTATCTCTATACTGAAAAAATGTTCTTTATTATCAATTTCCTTTGATGGTCAGTAAATCAATGAAGTCTAGAGCTTGAGTTCTGCTTCTGCTTCCTTGTAAGCATTCGTAGAATCATAGCACAGTTTGGGTTGGAAGGGACCTTAAAGATCATCCTGTTACAACCCCCATGCCATGGGCAGGGGCACCTTTCACTAGACCAAGTTGCTCAGAGCCCCATCCAACCCGGCCTTGAACACTTCCAGGGATGAGGCAGCCACAGCTTCTCTGGGCAACCTGTTCCAGTGCCTCACCATCCTCACAGTTAAGAATTTTTTCCTGATACCTAATTTAAACCTACTCTCTTCCAGTTTTGAAGCCATTCCCCCTTGTCCTGTCATTACATGCCCTTGTGAAGAGTCTCTCATCGTTCTTGCCCTGACCCCAGCACAGCACCTTGCACTTGTTAAACCAGATGAGGTTCCCATGGTTATTCTCTGCGGCTGCTCCCTCTTTTACACGTAATTGCATGGATATGAAAACTATCATCAAATCTTAACAGACTGTCTATTCTCAAGTCCTGCTAGCATGCTACTTTAAATTCCAAAGTGAAAGAGAGAATCTGTCTGCAATTCACTGGTTTGCTAAATATTTGAAGAGAATGAAGAAATTAAAAAATTGAATTCATATTTGGTTCAAATGAGCCAGTTCCTCAGCTAAGAAGTTACAATTGTGTTTTAAAGTAGTCCATAGATTTGTATGAAAATTCATGCAAAATTTTTTTGTATTTTAAACTATTAATTAAAGGGTAATAAAAATTTTCCAGTTGAGGAAAAATGTATTAGACATTTGTAATTTTTTATTATTTAGATCATACAGAGATACATTTTAGTTTCAGCTAATTCACTGTATATCTGGGTTGTGAGAAGTTCAGATATATGATGAGCATATTTGACAGTACCCCACTATTTATGATGTCTGCAGGAGAAATAATACTAGATTTTTTTTTTTAAATTTTCTAATTAGGACAGTTATATATTCTTTAATATAAAGCACACCATATTCTGGTTCATGGTATTCTAAGACGTGTAACTATAACAGTCAAGATAGTTCAAATGAAAAAATGCAGTTCCATTACTAAATTTGTAGTACAGTAATTTGTGACTACCTTGTATAAAGCCAAAGGAAAATATAGATCCAAACACACAGACTGAAAATAAGAAATAACTGACCTAGTTAGGACTGCATAAAACATCTTTCATGGTAAATTTTATTGTGGACAGAAGGTTAAAAGGAAACCCTTTAGGATGTTGGGGTGGTTCATTTCCATTCAGCACATTACATGGGGGCTTTACAGGTAGTTTTGGTATGATAAGGACTTAAGGCTTTGCTGAATTATACTCCCTGATGCAGGTCTCACTTCATGTCATGGGAAAATTGGAGTGTTTCTCATAGGGATGAAAAAATTAATGATCTATTTCTTTCTGGCAGGTTTATCTTGCAGACATGTAGGACACAGGACTGGTTTCAGTGCTGGTGCTACTTCAGCATACCAAGGTCTGTTACGCTCTGTTGAGACATTTGAGATCTTTTAGCCCTGCAAGTGGTGTCCTGATGCCCTTGGCCATTTTCCCTTCCCAAATGTCCGTCTTGTCCATTGTGTTACCATTCCCTCCTGGAACCCCTCTGAGATAGCTGTGGTTCAGCTCTCAAGACTGACAGGAGTCCCTTGGTGAATGGGTGGAAGTTGCATCAGTTTCACATTTTAGAAAGCACTCTGGGGTCTTTGCAGATGGAAAGCCCCATGAAATGATGCTGAACAGCTCCGAGACTGTCTGAACATCCAAATATCAATTCAACCCCATAAACCTTGCATTTATCACATTTTAAAGTATAAATGTGATGAATGCTGAGAACATTTGAAGATATATTTTATATATTAATATACTAGTTTGTTTCCCTGGTGTGGATTTAGGCACTAGGTCTGTGGAAGAAATTAGTATCTAATTTCTTTTTCTTAATAAATTGAAAAGAGATCATCTATTTTTATGTGTTCTTTCACGTGGCTACGTTGCAGGTGCAAAGAAGTGCAAATGTATTTCGTTCATGATCTCAGTTCAGACACTTATTTATAGATCACTCCACAGAAAAACCCCATAAATGGCAAATCTGTCTGAGCAGTTTTATTAAGGCACTTTTACTATGCTGTTAGGTACTTTAAAAATTGTTCCTTATTAAGAAAGTTTTCTTACATATTTACTTTCTGAGTTTGTTAAAGTAAAACCTTTCCTCCTTAACGACAACAGCCTGTTCTGATACCTTTTTCCAAAGACTTTTCTGCCTGAATTTTTCCTGGAAGTCCTGTAATACATTCAAGCATCAGGATGAGAAAAAGTTATCAAATGTGAATAAAAAGCACACCTTAGGAGTAACTCTTTGCCTATTGCAAAAAATATTATTCCCAGAAAAAGCTGTGTAATTACTTCACTATTAATTTCCCTGCTCACTTTTAGCTTTCCGTTATCACAAGAAATATTTGATGAAGTGTCATATAAAGTATTTACTAATCTAAAGATACAGAAAAAGAGGCTCAGCCAGGTGACTGAGCAGTCAGTGTTACCTTAATAAAGAATAAAAGCCTTTGTTTATTTAGAAAGCCAAAGTGGTGTAGGGCTGAAGACTGAATGGTACTGAGGGGCTGCTGAGTTCAGAGCTGCTGTGGGTCAGACAGCAACAGAGTGCTGAGCTCCCGTGCTCTGCCCACCGTCTGGGCTGACCTGCCAGCTCTGTTTGTGTACACAGGGACTCGCCCCCCAGGCTTTCTTGAACCAGCCAGGTCACTTGGGTCAGAGGATAAAAGCAAACTCAGTATCTGAAGCAATGCTCAGGGAGCTCGAGTCCAAAACTCCACTCTACAGCAACTCTTCTAAGCAGCTGCCTAAATTTAGAGGTAAATAAAAAAACCCTCTTTCAGCACTACCAGAGCTGACCTTAACCTTGCAAAGCAGTTTTGTAATGTTTAACTGACTTTGCCAGAACTAACTGATATCTCATCAATTAGCAATAGGCATATTATAGAGGTAGAAATAGAGATTATAGAGATGATAAATCTTGTCTGCAAAACTCAAATACAGAATCGATAATAGTCTAAATTTCCAGAGAGAGAGGGCGGGGGGGAAAGCAGACCTTCTGCATCTTGACAAGAGAGTAACTTCAAACACATCTTCCCAAAATTACCAAGCCTGGGAAGAGAGATAATAAAAGCAAACAAGTGTGTAGGACCAGTGCTTAGGTTTCTCAGTTAAGGCCTGGGCATTCTGATTTCCTACCATGTTTCCCAGATCCTCGTAATTATTCAATCACCATCCAATGATACTCAGTACTTAGGTAAGCATGTTCAGCTGTATAAATGTACCACAGAAGATGAGTGCATCACTTCTAGAGCTGCTCCTAAACACAATTAGTTAAAGCTCCTCTTCAATAATGAGCAGAAAAAGATCCAAAGCCCAAGGATACAGGGAGCCCAAGGGATGCACTGGAGACCCAAAGGGAAGCACAGAGCTTGGAAAAGCCTCTAATACTTTACCTTAACTCAATGGACAAGGCTGAAACTCCACATCTGTAGTCTCGCTGAGGTTTCTGTCCTTCAGCACCTACCCTCAGTCTCAGCACAGGTACTTTTTTTTCTCTTGTTATTTAGTTCAAGATAAATGATATTGTTTGATGTTAAGCCCACAACAGAAGCAGAAACGTCAGGGTTAAAGGTATTGCAATATAGAGGTCAATTGATTTCATGTGGCTTTGGGACTCAGATAATGCAAAAAAGGGGTTTCTGTGCATCAAAGCCTCCATTTCTCTCTGTTGCAGACTTCAGTGACTTGTCAAAAAAACACAATTTTGAATTCTTTGACACCAGTGCTGCTGCAAATGTGGCATAATATAATTAAATTAGAGTTTCATGCCAACATTATTTATACAACTGAAGTAATAAACTTGCACTAAGTAGGTAATAACTGAGAATTTATCTTGCCATGGAGAATTTAATTTGTCATAATGTTGCTAACAGTCTCAGTTGGTTTTTTTTTTAACTCAGGGCATACCTCAAACACCTGGGCATGAGAATGGACAGTAGTGCAGACAGACACATCCTTGTTCCCAGTGTTCATCTACAGCTGGTAGGTGTTTCCTGGCCTTTTGTATAGGACTTTCAGGTGATCAGTTTTCACCCTGTGTGATAAGCTGAACTGCAATTCAGTTCTCATTCTGCAAGCAACTTTGCAATTCATTTCATTGCAAGAAAGGAAACTAAAAGTTAGATGCTCCAAGACTTTAAATCATTACTAGGCCTGAACCAAAAGGGTTTGTTTTGGTTTGTTTGTTTGTTAAATATTAAGCTATGTGACTTAGGGTTCTTAAATTAAACTGCTGGTTTTGTCTCCTAAATAAGAATGGCTTACCAGGTGCTTGCCAGATCAATCAAAGCTGCTTCAAGGACATTTTGAAAAGCAATTGCAGTGCCAGTGACCAGTAAACATTACTGTTTAGCCATGTTCCCATAAATAAACCCTGCCTGATAGAGTTTTATGGGAACAGGTTGTAGACTGAATTAATTAAGTGACGTTGCAGATAGAATCTGTATGTGTACGATCGGGCCATCAGTGGGATCTGATAAAATGCAAAATCATATGAAAATTAATGTAATTATATGCTATTTTTGCATTGCCAGAATTAGTTTCAGCATATTCAAGGATCAAAAAATACAATTACCTCTTAAAACAAATAGGTGAGTGTTTTTATGCCTTTGGGACGAGCAAAACTTCAGTCAAACCCTGGCTGGCTGGGTGAGCACTGCACACAGTCCCTCACTTCTGCCAGCCCTGCTCCACTGGAAGGCGTTTGTGGTGTGTCCCACAGTCTATCAGTGATTCATCAGATAGCACAGCTCCATTCTCAGCTAATTACTAAATATGCTTCCCCAGTGTGCTCAGAGGGCAAATCCTGTGACCTGTGTGGCCATGTCGAGTGGCAATGCATGCCTTCAGTGACATCAGTAAGAACTATAATGCAGATTTTAAGTGGATTTGTGTCCAAAAGTAAAGTCTGTTATTTCTGAGTATTTAAGGTTCTTATATTCAGTGAAATTCCTCACTGAAATGGATTGCTCGCTTTTTGAGGAGCACTAATTTGGCACATATTGTAAGACTCTGAACTGCAGATGCCCAATTATTGCTTCTTTGTAGAGCAAAGACATTCAGACATTTTAAAGGAAATCAAATACAAGTAGCTATAAAATAAATAATTTGGAGTGGAATCATAGAAATAGAAGTCATATGGCTCAGCCTCCCACTTAAGGCAGAACCATTCAACACTAGATCAGGTCAGCTATGCCTCTGCTTAGCTAAATCTTGAAAACCTTCCATGGATTAAGACTCCACAGAATCTCTGGGAAAACTTTTCCAGGACTGCACAACCCTCCCAGTGAAAAATCTTTTCCTGATAACAAATCTGAATCTCCCTAACTGCAGTTAGGAACCATCAGCATTTGACTTAACTTTGGGCACTACCAAGAAGAGTATTTTTATTTGCCAATGCCAATACAGTCTACCAGTTGCATATTTTCAGCACCACCTAAGGCAGTCTGCATATAAGAAAATACTTGAAAGAATGTCTTTATATTGGGGAAGGTCATGGGTCAAGAATGTCATGCAGTCAGTAGTTTCAACCTGTGGTCCCAAGATTTCTGACAGTTTCTAGATGTCTTCCAGACATTTAAACAGTAAATAAATAATAATAATAATTTTTAAATCCAGTAGTCTTTGACCCAGCATGCAAATTCCAAACTTCTATTAAAAAAAAAAAAGAGCTCTGCTTACTGAAGTGAAATTTATTACAAATTTTGTTTCAGTGGTCATGACTGGTGAGCTTTACTTCAGTTCTCTGTTTTGCTAAATCTTCTTTTTCTATCACAAGCAAATCATCAGAATTCTACAGGAATTCTTCTTCATTGTAAAATTAAGCTAATATTTTTTTTCAGTATGGCGTTGTGAAGAAAAAAAATTATTTCTTTTTAAAAGTCTCATAAACTTCAAAAAGAAAAAAAAGCTAAGGAAATTCAAAGCTGAAGCCAGGTAACAACTTGAGGAAGATACAAAGGATCTGGGGATTTGTTTGGGTTTTTTTGCTTGTTTGATTGATGGTTTGTTTGGTTTTGGGGTTTTTTTTGTTTGAGTTTTTTTGTGGTGTATTTTTTTTTTCCTGCAGGCAATAGGAGTCTTACATTTGGCTTCAGAAGGATCAATTGAGTGATGGACTAGAACAGCACAGTGAGTCATGTTTTACAGTGGGAAAGACTGGTTAAAGGTTAGCACTTGGGAAAAATAGGGACACTTCTCCTCACATCTTGTGATGTGAGAAATAGCCTTAAGCAAATCACTTCTCTGTCCTTTTCCTCCTCTTACTGCAACAATGGAATACTGTTCTTCACCTCATATATAAAGCACTGTGTGGAGGACAAGTGTGCTATAAAAGCTCGAAGTATGACAGAATGTCAAAGCCAACAAACATAAATACAGGGAATGGCATTGAAATACTTTGCTTTATTCATTCTTCTTTTTTCTTGAATGATGTGTGGGATAATGACTACAAGATCTCTTGTCTGCTAAGCTGACATTTCTGTATGAAGTGGTGAAGGGCATTGCCATAAGAGTTTTTGCTTTTCCAAGTGTTTCAGCAAGGATTTGATTGGCAGATCACTGACATTCACTTGGAACATTACAAAATAGAGGAACTGCAAAATACTGTGTTTACCTTAAAACTTCCCCATGATGGATTATGGAAAAGGTGTTAGTTTCCTAACTCCAGGACAATGCTGTATAACCCATTACCGAAAAATAGAACTATTGGATAATAAATCAATTTTATATTTAGTATTTATATTGGTTTCCTAGGACTCTTTTCTGTATTTTTGGTAGTCAGGAGGCAAGAATGGTTTCCTGTATTTCCATTTTTTTCCTCTGAGGAAAGTTTAAATTGATTCCTTTCTTATCCAAGTGTATATCAGTAAAATACTTCCTTTTCATCACCAAGTAGCACTCAGGTGGTATAAGTCTTCCATAAAGACATAATCTGCATATGGAATTCACAATATAGAATAGAAGGAAATAATAGTCTCTAACCTGAGTATTTAGACTCAAATTTCTTCATGAATTTTGACCAAAAAACTTAAGTGGCTGCAGCTGGTGTTCATAGGCATACTGGGAGTGATCTTTACTTTCTTAAAAAACTTTAAGGGCTGCTTTAGAGGAAGGGATGAATTTGGCTTCAGTGGTGCAGGGATCCATGGGATCTTCTGGTACTGAGCTGAATTTAGTTTTAGAGCCAGCTTAAGTCCTGCCATAAATAACAATTGCTTGTTTTGAGAATCCTTAAATTGAAGTTCTGTGTGTGCAAAGATGTTTGTTATGCAAGAGACTAAACATTTACAGAGCAGTAGCTACATTCTCAACGTTATATCAACACTGAATTACACAGTGTTAAGGCAATTTAAAAACTTCTGGAGTTTTAGTCTTCTCCTGGATGTGGTATTGTAATATCTCAGCTGGCCAGGTCTACTTGCTTATGTTGCGTGCTACTGACTGATCACTGTGTATTAAATGTTATACTGATATTTTAAAAACTGTGGCTTATTGCCTAGATTGGCCTACAAAAATAAACATACATATGAAATTATCCTTTAAGATATTGTGATAATTAAATAATTTTAAAATGAAGCTTTGTACTCTCTCATCCCCACTGTTTTTAATGTGATGAACAATTAATTTCTCACTGGATTTTAGGTAGAGAGGGACAATTTTGCTCAGGTGATGGACCTCTTTCCTGTGAATTCTTGCTCCTTCCAGAGCAAAACTATTGATGTTTAGCTGCTCCAGAAGATTCACATGCTGTTTCCATTGTTGTTCTTCCTGCTAATGTCAGACATCCATGTGCTTTAACGTGATTCACTATAACAAAGACCATAGGCAAATGAAAACAAACTGTATCCAGGAAAATCCCCAGGCCATGTTCAGAGCAGAGTCTTTGGCAGTCCATCACATAAAAAACAAATATTTTTTCCAATAACGATTTGTTGTTGTTGTTCTTATTATTTTGTTATTATTGTTGTTAGTTTTTGCTTAGATATATGAACCCTAAGGGTTACTAGTTTTTTAATATGGATTTTTTTTTCAGTACCAGACATCTAGTGCTCCCTATATGGAGAGAATTTAAACTGAAATTGAAAGTCATAGCCAGTGGCAATGAAACAGCTATAACTCAGTTAAGTTTGCCATGACAATTTCTGATTGTAAATCATGTATTGTGCTAAGTTAAATTTTCTGGAACCTGAATCCTTGCATTCTTTTTTCATGTGTAAAGAATTGGCATGAATTATCATCAACCAGTGATGATAAAGAAATTAATTAAATGAGTTAATTTCCAAAACTGAACAACAACTTCCAAATTATTATTTTACTTATTAAAATAGTGCAATTTCTTAGTTATGATTACTTTTCTTGAGAAGGAGACAACAGTCCCCCAGGTTTACGATGTGAAAGACTTAAACTGATAATTAATTCCCTCCACTCATGATAAAAATTAGGTGACTGAGTGAGCACTGAAAACCACAGGGATGCTACAAGAGGGAATCATTGCTAAATTTTCAGTGGCACTACTGCCTGATTACAGTGTGTTTTAAAGAACATGTGGAGTACCACCAGCCACCTTGGAATCAAAAATTTTACTTCGCATTGCCAAACTTCTGCAATAGTACTATAGCTGTGTTAGCCTCGTGTTTAATGAGCTGGAGTTGGATCAGATATGTGAGTTATTTAGATCACTTTTAGCAACTTAAACTTAACTCATTTGCACCATAAATGAAACTCTTGTGTGAACATGGGGGAAAAGCCTAATTTCCATTCCAGCTGCAATAATATCTGCAAAATCTATAAATTTAACATCATCAAATGTGCAGCTGCATTAAGAAAGAAGCATATGTGAATATATGAGCGGAGCTCAGAAATATAGATTGAAAAGTGTCTAAAACTCTCAATTCTCAAGTATTTTAATTTACACAAATTCTGGTCATGTATGGACTAATTCCAGATCTCATCAAACTCTGAGAAGCCAAAATAACTCCTGCTTTTATCCATGGTAGGATGATGTAACAAAGCTGGAATTGGCCCATAGTCTTTGTTTTGGTTTAGATTTTTTTTTTTTTTTTCTTAAGATAGCAAGACTTTGTACCAATTAGTTCATGAACTAATTGGTACATTTTTTTGTCCCTTGAAAAATGTCATTACATCAGTAAATTTTCTGCCATCTCTACATGTCTTACAATTCTGTGAAAGACATCTGAAAAATTAGACATTTCATACAAAGTTTTTCTGGGAAGTATTTCAGAAGGGGATTCAGCTTAATTTTAAATGAAATTTGAGATTAAGTAGATTATCTTCACCTGCTCCCATATAGTCAAAGGGGAGGCATTATCTGTGTAAGAATTCTGTCTCCATTATCTGTGTAAGAATTCTTTCTCAACCTACTCAGGGTTGTGTACACATCAGGTCATGAGAGTTGCATTCAGATGCCCAGCATTATTTCTTCTCTGACAATCTGAAAACAGTAGTGCAAATGACTAACAGACCAGACATCTAACTTCGGGGAAATAAAGTTACAGGAGATCAATCTGGCCCTCCATATCCATTTTCACTCAATAGCCATAAGGAGCAACGCTCATAAATTCTGCCTTACAGGAATACGGGCAATTACTGTGTTTAGCATTCCTACTGTATCTTGTCTCAAAACAAGTAATTCTTGGTCTATCTAATTGATTCAGACTCAGCTCTGTGTACAAACCAATCGCTCATTTTTCTCATTTGGAATTATATTTATTGTTTGTCTGTGTAAGATCTTTGCCAGTGTCCCAACTGTGATTCATTGTATTCATTACATTTCTCTTCAGAAAAAAAAAAATTAGAATAGACTGTTTTGGATGTAAGGGACCTACAACAATCATCCAGTCTGACTGCCTGAGAACTTCAGGAATGACCAAAAGTTAAAGCATGTTCTTAAGGGCGTTGCCCAAATGCCTCTTAAACACTGACAGGCTTGTGGCATTGGCCACCTCTCTAGGAAGCCTGTTCTGGTGTTCGACCACCCTCTTGGTAAAGAAATGCTCCCCAATGTTCAATCTAAACCTTCCCTGGTACAGCTTACAACCACTCCCACATGTCCAGGCCATGGATGCTGGGGAGAAGATCTCAGCAGCTCCCACTCCACCTCCCGTCTTCAGAAAGTTGTAGAAAGCAATGAGATCATCCCTCAGCGTCTTCTCCAGACTGGACAAACCCAGAGCCGTCAGCTGCTCCTCACAGGATGTTCCTTCCAGCCCTTTCATGGGCTTTGTTACCCTCCTCTGGATGCATTCAAGGACGTTCATGTTTTTCTGTCCCAGAACTGCCCACAGTGCTCAAGGTGAGGCTGCACCAACCCTGAAGGAGCAGAAAATGTATGACTATTGCTGTGGGAGTACTGTCTAGTTTTTAATTATCTCTTTTGACTATTACATGAAGTCAGTATAAATTTGTGCCCAGCTCTGGATAGATAGATGTTTGTATATAGACAAGCATTTCTTTGTCTGGTAATCACAGTTCTCAGTGGCAGAGGTTGGATCAATATTCATCCTGCTGTGGGGGAGCTCTGTGAGTCAATGTCTGCCTGTCATCACATCCTTTGCAATTTGAAGTGTCCCAAATGCTTCAGAGGAACCAAAGTTGACATGATAGACTAAAACCTAGTTCTCAAAATAGGTGATTTTTAAGAAATACTTGTTACCGTTAGTATCTCTGTTAGCAAGATGTCACTAAGTAGTTACACTGTGACTAAGTTGTAAAATATAATGTACTGGAGGAAAGCTAGACATCCAGCTATCTAAGTAACTGAGGAGAATATTTACGAATTTTCTGTCATGCTTAGATGTTACTTTACCACAACAACAAACCATAGACCCCTTCTTGTCTCTTCTGTCACCTCTTCTGTCTCCATCCTCTCCCAACTGCATGTCATAAATCAAACTACTGCAGGACAAGAATGAAGCCGCTCTGTCATTCCCGCTCCCATCCTAACCTCCGGGAACTATGCAAATTCCTTCCAAGTAACCATGGGCTGGAGACTTCAAAGATTTCTTGTCACGTACCAAATAAAAACTATACTCCTGAAAAAAAATCCATGACACTATGAATGGACAAAGCTGACATCTTCATTTGAATATAACAGAATTTATATATGTATTATTGCACTATTCTGAATGCTTTGAGGTACTTAGAGCAATCAGTATAAATACATTACTTATTAGTGAATTTTAACTAGAACTCGATCTAAATTCATACATGAACCTTTACACAATACAAGAGAGACATCAATAAAATAAAATTCAAACTACTGAATCTAAAGTCAAAAACAAGTTTCCCATTGCCCTCCAATCTTTGCAAGAGAGCTGATGTTGCCAATAATGTAAGATCTGAAAGATTCAGAAAGTGAGTCTGAATGTCCTGGCATATTTTTGAAGGTTTTTGTTAAAAACACATTTAGGAAAGAGGTTTCAAGGGTGTGCTTTATCATGAGAATGTGGGCTGGGAACATTTTTTGTCCCCACTGCAAATGGGGAAACAGCATCTTTTCCACTTCATGTGGTGCTCTCCTTCGACAAACAAAAGGCATAAAAATCACAGGTTAAGTGTTCATGTACCAGAAAGTGTGTACAGACAATAACTAGAATTCAAGCCCTAAGAGAACGGGACTGTAACACAGCACATTGCAACAATAATTACACTTTTCAGAGCACTTCCACTCATCATCCTGCTCACCAGCAGATGGATGTGAGGGACAGGTTACTTTTCATTTTAGTATGTCTCAATGGAGCAGACAAAGCAGACATCAGAGAGCTCTGAAGCACTGCACTCAGCAGTTGTACACGTGTGCTGAAGCAACTCTTTGTGCCACCTCAGCTTATAGCACAGTCATAATTAGTGGCATTGTCAAAAAACTGTTACAGGTGTTTATCTTCCCTCTCATTGGTAGATGAGGAGCCATTGATTGGTTGCTCCTCAGAATACAAAAATAAAAATCTCTCTGTAAAAGTTTAAATTATTTTTGCACACTTAGAGTTAACATAGAGTCATGTAACCAGAAACTATTTACACATTGATAGCTCAGTTGGTTACAGTAGGGTGGTAATAACACCAAGGTTATGGATTTAATCCCCATATGGGCCGTTCACTTCAGAGTTGGACTTGGTGATACCCGTAGGTCCGTCTCGACTCAGAATATTCGGTGATCTGTGATCTTACACATGCACATGTGCATAGCTGGATGCACAGATGAAATAAAATGTTGCTTGACCAGGTTTTTCAAAAAAGCTTTTGCTATTCTGTTGGGTGGCTAAGGGAGGTTCCTACCTGTTCAAGCTTAGCATTAGCCTGTGAATACAGAGCTAGAAGGTCCATGTCTTTGCCCTTTTTAATGACTCCCTAGAAATCATGTGTTCAGTCCCCAGAGAAAGAACGGAATAGGGAATGGCAAACCTAATGGGTTTTCCATGAGGGCAGGTCCTGAGAGCTCAGCTGGTGCAGCACTGCTGGGGCTGGTGCCAGGGGGGCACTTACAGCAGAGCCAGAACACAACTACAGGGCTGTGTCCCTCCTGCTGGAGCAGAGTGAACCTTTGCATTCTGCGTGGCTGGGTTCTTCCAGGAATCCCTTGTAGAGAAACTAATGCTTTATTTTGAGAAAAGAACTATCTGAAGGTAACACTGGTGAAATGTTCTCTCTTGTTTGAGTTTTAGTGCAGCAACAAATACTTCACCCTGCTTGAAATTTTTAGTGTATTGTTTCTTATAAAAAACTACATCATAACCCTTAGCAACCAAAGAGTAAGTGCCCTCTTAAAAATTAATCACTAGGAGAAGGTTTCTGCATAGAGCTGAGGATATTAAGCTGTATAGACAATAGATAGCTTGATAAAAACTTCTTGGCAGAGAAGTGGTTCAGGTGTTTTACATGTCACATTCAGCTGACTTATGAACTCAATGAGGATGTTTTTTTTCACTAGCTAGCAAGGTGTGTTCATGTTCTTTTCATTAAATGAGACAAGAAAAATCTTACATTCTCATTTTGAGATTCTCCTTCTCATCTCTCACCAAGAGAAGGAAGGACAAAAAAAGGTGTTCTTCTAACAACTTTGTAACATTCTTCACATCCTTAATTTACACACTGTCCTAGCAGTTCCTGTACAGGAATTTACTAGGTACTACCAGCTCATCAAAAAACCTGATGTTAAGAAGTAAAGGAAACTAATTAGGTCCCTAAAAAATGTGTGGTGAAATTTAAGGCACCATAGAATAACCAAGATACATGGAGCAGAGTTAGCAACAGAAATGTCAGAGACTCTTGGAGTGACTAAGGCCCTCTGTCAAAGTTTCCTGGAGGCTAAGAAGAATGTTCTAGGAAAAAAAGTGCTTATCTTTGTAAAGTAAAATAGAGATTCAGGCTCTGCTATATAAATGAAGTAGATAATAAGTAATAGATAAAGTAAATCTACGTGATGACGTTGTTTTGCAACCTTAATATTTAGATGAAAATAGCTGCTGAATCTAGTGTGTTTATGGAATTTCACAAGAGGCTTCATTATGTACCATGGTATGAACACAAAAGCTAACTGTGCTGTACAGAAAAGAGAGTGCCAACAAGATATTATGATTCACACTCTCTTCTTATATCTACATTTCTAAGTTTTACCTTCCAAAAAAGACATCACAGTTACTCTGCTTTGGCAAGGGAGAGTGAGGAGGTTCTCCCTTGTATTCAGTGAATTGCTGGCTAACCCATCCATTTGGGATCAATCTTTATTCTTTAGGGAGGGTTTCATACTTTTATGGGTTTCATGGTTCATCAGCCTGCAGAAGATAAAAAATTTTATTTTCTACCTACCTGGAGAATATACCTGGCTGGTTTGCAATATGATTACCATCTGCTTCAGCAATTCTGCTTTGCAAAAAGAAACTGATACTTTGCAAAAAGAAACTGATACTTACTGGGCTGAGAGTACAAGCAGCTGGGGAAAACAAATTGTAAGATTCTAGCTTTAGTCATGAAGACTATAATATATTTTCTCTCATATAGGATGCATAAGCCTTTAAAATAGGTGTCAGAACATATAATTCCCTGGTCCAACCCTAAATTACCACTTAGTGGATTGGCAGGGTTTCGGCACTGGGCACAGAGCATGTCATAGAATATTTTTATTAGAGAAATTAATGGACTTGCCCAAAATTGACTTGAATATCTTGCAGAATTTCCCTCTAAAACTGTCCAGCATTTTTAATTTGAGCTTTTTGTCACATTAATGAATTCTAAAGATAGTCTTAATCTTATGTTTCACTGTGGCATCATATTTCTTTTATTAGTGCTTTCAAGCTTAAAATAGAACAAAGGACAAGTGAACATAAACACATGGTGAATATCAGCCCATTAATTGGCTCAAATAACTCCTAAAAATACTGCAAAAACATTAACTCTTCATCGATTTCAAGACAAGGTTGGTTTTAATTTGGTATGTTGGCTGCTATATATTTGCAAAAGGGGAAAAAGATGGATAAAGGTATACCACGGCCACTTATATTTTTATTTTAATTTTATATAATACATATAATTATATATGTATGCATCTATATAATGCACTATTATATTGTCATATATTTTGTATGCAGTATTATTTCCTGCTAGAAGAGAATCATTTTTAACCTGTAGCTCACACTTACCAACAGGAGCCATGTAATACAGTGTGTTGGGTTTGCATAGCCAGGTTTTGGTACCAGGGGGTTACAGGGGTGGCTTCTGTGAAAAGCTGCCAGAAGCTTCCCCCATGTCTGACAGAGCCGATGCCAGATGGACATGCTGCTGGTCAAGGCTGAGCCCATCAGTGAGGGTGGAACATCTCTGTGATAACATATTTAAGGAAAAAAAAAGTTAGTGGCAGAAGTAATTGTGGCCAGAGAAGAGCGGAGTGAGAACATGTGAGAGGAACAACCCTGCAGACACCAAGGTCAGTGCAGAAGGAGGGACAGGAGGTAGTGGAGCAGAGATTCCCCTGTAGCCCGTGGTGAGGCAGCTGTGCCCCTGCAGCCCATGGAGGACCACACGGGTGCAGAGGTTCATCTCCATCCCATGGAGGATCCCAGCAGGAGCAGGTGAATGCTGGGGGCTGTGAACCCAAGGGAGGCCCATGCTACAGCAGGTTCCTGGCAGGGACCTGCAGACTCACAGAGAGAGGAGCCCGTGCTGGAGGTGGTTTCCTGGTAGGACTTGTGAACCTGTAGGGGCTCCACACTGGAGCAGCATGTTCCAGAAGGACTGCAGCCCGTGGAAAAATGACCCACATTGCAGCAGTTCATGGAGAGCTGTTGCTCGTGAGATGGATTCACATTGGAGAAGTTAATGGAGAACTGTCTCTCATGGGAAGGACTCCCCTCCCTGAGAAGCAGCAGAAACAAAGTGTGATGAACTGACCATAACCCCCATTCCCCATCTCTCCTCCTGAAAGAGAAGAGCTAGAGCTTGGGCAGGAGGGAGGGGCATTGAAAGGTGTTTTTAAGATTTATTCTACTCCTCATTATCCTGCTCTGATTTTGTTAGTAATAAATTCAATTGATATCCCCAAGTTCATTCTGTTTGGCCCGTGATGGTATTTGGTGAGTGATCACTCCCAGTCCTTATCTCAACTCATGAACCCTTATATTTTCTCTTCCCTTACAGTTGCAGATGGGACTGATAGTGAGACTTTGGTGGGTGCTTGGAATCCATCCAGGGTCAACCCCTACGTATAGTTAACAATAAAATATTTTGGCTAGGGTTATTTTTATGCCTACATAATTTTATAAGAGTTTTATTCTTTATTTTATGGGACATTCAAATACTTTTGATTCTGTATGTGATTCTTAAATCTAGTGCACATTTGTAATTCTTTGTAACCGCCTTCTGAAGTTAACTGCTCCCTCAAGAACACTTGGGAAATTATCCTCAGGACAGAAGCAGAAGCAAGGCATAGTATCTTGGTGCCTTCGGCCTTCTTCTGAACATCTAACAAAGCTCCACCTTGGCTGGAGGTGATGAGATTCCTATAGATGCCAATATGTGACAGTAAAGTCTAGCAGTGTTAAAGCTTTTGATAAACAAAAGTTGCTTTGGTTAGAAAATCAAAACTTAACACACAGAGAAAAGACAGAAGAATCTGTCTTGGCAAATGGAGGAAGGGCTAAAAAGCAGCATTTTTGGGCCATCACTCTGAATTAACTTGTTCTGTCTCTACATAACACTCCAGTGTTGTTTAGCTGGCTAACGGTATGTCAGGCCATTATCAGGCATCATGACACTGCACAAAGGTCCAGATTTCTTACCCAGTTCTCTGTATTTCAGGAAAGAGTAATTCTATACTGCATGAACTCATCTAGTCATCCGATGCCATTCTTCTTTTCCACATTAAGTGGTGAATCAGATGTTTCTAATCAACTGAGTATTACTGACTTCCATTTAGCACTGTCAATTAACTCTGACTGAGGATCTGACTTGGTTTTTAGACCATGGTAAATTTTTTCTTCTCAATGAGGGCTCCACTGTTACTACTGCTAGTTTTGAAAGCTGCGTGAAAGTACTTGGACCAAGAGAATATTCTTTTTCCCTGTTGCTGTGTATCACCTGGGCTCAGCAAAAGCAGAACTGCCTGTTGCATACAGGATCTGAGAATTGCAGACTGTTTTGTCTTGAATACTGAATAAGAAATTGTTAAGCAAATACAGAAAACAGAAAATCTGTAAGTGTGCTTTCTCTTCAATTTTCACACTCACACTTGCCAGGAAGAAGAGTAGCATCTTTAAAGGGAATTTAGGTGCCCAGCCTAAGAAATGACCTTGAATGGAGAGCACTCTTTTATAATTAATTCAAAATCATGGTCTGAAATTCAGTGCACAGATTTCTGTAGAGAACACACTCTACAGCAGATCAACACATCCCCCAGCAGAGTCACAATACAGTCACTTAAGCACATATATATGCATAGATATTATTTTCTTTCTTAACTCCAACAAAAGTTGGGTGGAATAAGCATATTACAAATATTTGATTCTTTGCACGTATTTCTACCTTTATATTAAATATTACTTTTAATTTTTTTTTAAATTTTAATTTATCCTTTTCCAAGGAAATTAATTCATATTCACAACCAATCTTGAAACAAGTCACCTGAATAACTTAAGTAGATAACTGTAATCCAAGAATGCCATTTAGCAGTCATAGGAGCTTAAGGAGAATAAAGACTAAACTTGGAACTTCTTGGCCTTTAATGAAATTTAAATAAAGTGCTATTGTTAAAAAATGACCTCTGCTTATGATAATAAATCAGCCACTTTTTGGTTTGGTAATACCCCATTAGAATTTAGGGTGACCCTTAGTCTCTGCCAGAGTATTACGTTTCTCTCAGTTCCCAGCCCTGTGCTAAGCTAATGCCTGATCTCAGTCACACCAGCACCAAACAGAAATAACTCCACTGAACAGAGCTGGATGTGACCGAACAACTTTAAACATCAATTCAGTGGTGTGGACTCTTTCCTCAGGTACAAACACTCCCACTCCTAATAATATCACAGGCACAGACATTTTACACCATGTTCTTCAGCCTTTAGGGATGTATCCACTGTGAGCAAAGATGAGTGATCCTGGACTTGCTTTGTCTGAGCTCCACACTAGACAAAAGTTATCCAGGTCGGAAGTGTGGCCACATTAGTTCAGTGCTGCATCCAAGCCACTGCAGGCAGTGTCACAGTGTCAACACCAACACAGCATCCTGCTTTCCATGGGGGCTTTCAGACCCTAACATGGGGGAGAGATTTTGCATACAGCTGCCCATACAGACAGGTTCTAAGGCTCTTTGAGTGCATCTCTGTTAATGAATTAAACAGAGAATGGGCAGAGGTGTGAGAGCAGCAATTTGGGCACTGCTTTTTTATGCTGACAGAGTAATTTCTGCAACATTTTGATATGGGTAGTCTCTAAAATGACACCTAGGTACAATTTTGGAACTGTAATGACTTAAGACTGTTCCTAACAGCACTTTACAAGCAGTCACTCAGGCTTGAGACCCAGGACAGTCTAGTACTTTATGGTCTGACCTTGCCATCTGTGGTCACAGATCCAGGAAGCATACTCTACCACTGCTCCAGTTTACAAGAGATTTAACTCTTGATACCACTCCACCCACGAATCATGAGTTTTGAAGCAGCCACATGCAGATTTCTTTATCCTGCCAAAGTTGTGACATGATCTGAGAGCGACTATGCAATCATCTGCTGGCTTTATACATGCAGAATTCACTTTGAGGCTCAAAGCAGGCTATGGCACTCTCTTCCCTCATTTAAGGAGCTGATTTAACTCTCACTAATAAAAATGGAAAGATTCTCACGAGTTTCATAAGAGGGAAATCATGTCTCAGACAACATAGAAAGTTGTGTGGCCCAAGTTCTTCAGAGGAAATACCCCTGCAGCTGACTCCAGTAGGAGTCAGCAAACCCTTGTGATATTGCTATAATGAACCAAGATCTGAATATGCACACAATGAATTGGATGCCTCACTTCACAGGTCAATATATTGGCAGAAGCATTTTCATCTCTAATCTAGTTCAAAACATAGACATAATACACTTCTTTTCTTTCTGAACTTTTCTGTCCTAACCACAAGTCTTTCCAGCTGAGTTAAGTGAACTGATAAATCTGTCTCTGTTGTTATTATACTCGATTGATTAGTTCTGCTTCATCTCACAAGAGATGTACATGAAGAAGTATCTTTTTGATAACTAGAAGTAATCTATTATACGTTGAAAATAATACTAGGTGAAAATATAAAATTTTCATCAGATTCATTTCAAAAGTAGAAAAATTGTATTTTCCAAGTTCAGATACAGTCATCACCATTGGGAAATTACTTCTCATCCTTCAACATGTCTTTTAAATTTTCATACATTTTTTAATGTATGAATGTTAAGGTTTGAAAATGCCTTTTTACAGAGGATATCAAAGCCAAATGACTCATAACCACATCCTAGGTGGGATGGTGATTAGGAGTCAGTGAGTAAGCTCAGAGAATAATGAATTCAGTGACAGGGCAATCCGTTATCTGTTGTATGGACAAAAATGTGCTTTCCCATGAAAACTTCCCGCTGGATATTTGATAAATTGAGGCATATGAGAACTGTGTCTGTAAAAGGACTGGTGCAACAGCTCTGATGTGTATGGCTGAAGTTTTCTCACAGGAATGCCACTACCTCAGAATTTGCTTCTATCTATGGAATCAAGTACTATAAATGAAATAATCTTCATGACATGCTGCAAAATCTGTTTTTTCACTGGACTTTTCCACTGAGGAAGGTTTTGAAGAAACTAGACAGAACTGTAATAATATAGCAAAGAATTACTGTGGGGATGGGGAGAGGAAGAGAATGATGGTTGTGATGAATTACCCGAAATTCCTTCACCTTCACTATACTTTCTTTGGAAGCATTGAGTCATGAGCTCATTTGGAGACCTTTAAAAACTCCAAGCAAATAGAGAGGAATAAAACCATGGATGGGCTAGAGAAGTTTTTTTTGCTCACAGTTTTGTAGATTTCCAGGAGCAAAACTTGCATGTATTTTCACTTGAAAGCCAAACTCTAGTGCTGTGATGAAAACTGGTCCTACTTCACTCTCAGTTTTCCATCTGCACTATTCAGAGTCCCACTTATTGAAGCTTCCCAAACACACAGCTGCAGAAGTAGCAGCTTTGAACAAAGTAGGAGTCTTTAAAACCTTAACTGGAGTTGTAATCATATTATTTAGCTTGGAAAAGACCTTTAATTTCATTGAGTCCAACCATTAACCTGATACTGCCAAGTCCACCACTAAACTATGACCCTAAATGCCACATCTACACATCTTTTAAATACTTCCACGGATGGTGACAATGGACATTGCCTGGTTTTCTGGATCTTTCCTTTCTCTTCATACAAACCCACAAAGCTAAGAGGCACAGCATCATCCATCACCACTCTGTCATTCTCAGAGCACCATTTCTCCTGCTGAAATCAAAGACCACATATAGACATTTTTAATTCACAATAGATTTTGCCAAAAGATATATTTCTTTTTAAAAATGCTTCATAAGAAACACAATGTATTTTAGAAGAAAAGCTTAATTCTGCTGATTTTTGGGGATCATTTAAATTGTAAAGTTGAAGGAGTTTTCATGCTGCTGTTTTATGTAGATCATTTTTATCTATTAAAACACCCCTTTTACAAGTAAGGAATATTACAAAAATTGTCATTTTATAACATGAAAATAAATCACATGAAATCATGTAACAAATCTCAAAACATTACAAACACACTGAATGAAACATTTCCTTTCTCCTTTCATATAGGAAGACAAAGTTAAAATATATATTTCTTATAGAAAACACTGTATTTCCATAGAGCAGAAATTTGTATTCTCTTATTTAACATTAAATACTCTAAATATGTTTTCATGTCACCTAATTTTGCTTATTATTTTAATTTTCTTATTTCAAATACATTTTAAAAATTTTAACTCTCACAACCTTCCTAATGTCTTTATTTTACCCTGTGCCCTTCCTACTGAGCAACAAATGCACATTTCAATTTCCTTCAGCCAGTCCATCCTTTTCACTTTTTCATCACCTTCACAGTATTCCTGGGTACCACTGACACAACACTGAATGGCATTAATATAATAAAAAAGGCAGAGTTATCAAGATATTAAATGTAATTTAGTATTTTTGAATGTTTAATAAAAATTGTTCTTTTATTATTTTGCTGTTTTTCTGATAGAATGTCATCAAAAATGAAGCCATTGGGCAAGAATTATGTGGTTTAATACACCACTTTTTCAAAAAAAATTGTACTTTAACGATAATTTTTCTCTCTTCTATAGCCTGATACAAAACTTGTTGTTTTTTCAGGGCTAAGTGAACTTTCTGAAATGAATAGTCAAACAACAGAAGGAGTTCAAAAGAGAGAATTCTTCCTAACAAGTAATAAAACGAACAGATGCTGACATCTGTCTTTTCTACAGCTGGATGTCAAGATGCTTTGTGGATGCTGGGAAGAGCTGTCAGATAGAGGAGTTTTGTTTGCAACAGGTCTCGATGTCAAAACATCTGTTAAGTGATACACTAGAATCATAGAGCACCACATTGGAAGGGACCTCAAGGATTATCTGATCCAACGTTTCTTGGAAAAAGCATGGTCAGGACAAGATGGCCCAGCACCCTGTCTGGCCCAGCACCCTGTCAAGCCTGTCAGTCTTTTCCATGTGACTTCTTGTAAAAAGGGAGTCTCCATCTTTTTTATAGCCACCCTATAAACTCTGGAACATGGTGATGAGGTCTCCCCTAAGCCTTCTTTGCTCAAGGCCGAACTAACCCATCTCTCTCAGCCTTTCCTCATGTGTCAGGCTCCCTGGTCCTTTGAACACCTCTGGGCTCCTTCTCTGGGCCATTTCCTGCCTGTCCACATCTTGTTTTGTGCAGTGTGGACCGTGGACCATACCTGAATACGATATTCCAGTTGGGGTCTGACAAGCACAGAGCAGAGTGGGATAATGACTTCTTTATCTCTATTGGTGATGTCCCTCTTGTTGCAGCCCAGCATCCTGTTGGCTTTCCTGGCTGCAGCAGCCCCTTCTCACTCACACGGAGCTGTTGTCCACCAGGAGCCCCAGATTCTTTCTACTAGGACTAATTCAAAACTGTAGAAGCATGTTTATGAAGCAAATGTGTGGTTTCACTATGAATAATTCAGATTTCCAACGTTTTGAATTTTGTGACTTGGCACTGGTGGTACCTTGATGCTGATGCGTTGAAGACAGATAAGGAGCCCATTTTAATTTCTAATATTTAGGCTAATATATAAAGATTCATTCTTTAAGAGTCAAGAGACAGTATTCTTCTTTTAAAATGTAAGGTATTTGTCCATTTAAATTACATTTGTGATTCCCTGATCTTCCAACTATGCATTATATCTCTGAGCAAGGAACCTATATTAAGAAATAGCACATTTTATATCTCTCAGAAGAAAGTCTATGAAACTCATTCATGTTGTCAAGCTTAATGTAAGTGCTCACTTTCCAAGGTTTATTACTACTATTTCGACTTCGACGTTATGTCATATGCAGTACAATGTTTGGCTTTACAAAATAAAACAAAAATCCACTCTTTAGAAAGACATTTTGGGAAACTGCAGACATTTACAATGCACTTATTTATATTAGATTCTTATTGACCTGATTGTTCTGCAAAAACTTTGCCAAAGAGGAGGAACCTAACACAAGGCTCTTAGTTTCATCCGACCCAAATTCCCTTTGAGTTTTTTGCATTGCCATCCAACCTTAGGTAGTGTGTCACTGATCTGAACTTCTCAAGCACTCCATTGTTTTCTCCACAAGATCTCTCCTTGCCCTTTTCCTCTCATATTTCAATTGGGGTTTTGCTCATTCCTTCCTGTTAGGCTTCCGTCCCTCTAGGAGGTGCACATTTGGTTTTTTGCACTCTTCCATGTAGTCAATGGCATCCAATTCAGGGACGGACAAATATAACTTTCTAAGGACCTTAGTTGCTTTAGAAATTGGTAGTTTTGCACTTTCCACTTGAGCATTTAAGGAAAGACACAAAGGTGTGAAAAGAAAAAAAAAAAGGGAACGATAAAAAGACACCTTGTGGTTTCTGCCAGCTTGGTTGTAGCTTTAGGATTTTGAAATTATATGTTTGTATTTGATTTGTTGGGTTTGATCTGTCAAGGTAATAGTAGAACAATATTTATGTACTGGTAATTATGGTACTCTCCTTACCCCCTCTCCTCCATTCCCAGTAGTATAGCTATAGTTTATAGTCTGTCACTATTTCCATTACAAAATCCATTTTTCAGAGGTTAATAACTCAGCCATTTAAGACTACATCAGCTCAAAAGTAGATGTACAAGTTGACAGAGACTCTTAATTCACTTTTTATTTCCATGATGGAAGGAAAACATTTGTTGGTTTGGGCTTTTTTGTTTTGTTTTGTTAGGTTGTTTTGTAATGTATGAGATTTTGTTTCCTTTTTCAGCTAAAACTTGGCTTTTGCTCTGAAACTGAAATGTTGCAGCTAAATTGTAACTTACATGGGCTAAACATTTCAAGATTTTTTAAAGTATAACTAAAGATAGAAAACTTTCAGATAAAAAGCACAGCCAACAAGCAGTCAGTGCAAATGGTTCTTAACCCTTTTTAGACTGCAGAAAATGTTAGCTTTAGCTGCCACCCCATTGGTAAATAGCATGTTATGAGTTTCCCAAGAAAAGCGTGCTGTGTAGAAAATAAGGCAAATAAAAGGGCTCTGATTCTCAGCTTAGGCTGTTTGGTGCAATTCCATCCAAGTGCTGGACTTGGGCCAGTCTGTGCCACTGGAAATTGTACTCCATGCAATAAACAGAAGTGAAGATGTTTCTGTCAAATTTTCATCCACGGCAGCTCTTTCCACTTGCATTAGGAAACCATGAAGTCATAAGCTCAAGTGGAATCATTGGTTCCTAAGATACCTTACCATAATGAAGGTATACTTTGTGTTGTTTTGCTTATTTAAAAGGATTTATTTTGCCATTTCTGAAGAGACACCTTGAACCAATAGTGCAGTTGCTTGTTTTTACTGTGGGCAGGTTAAGGACTCTCTGAAAGTTGGTCTCCCTTGATTAAGTGCATCTTTTTATGCCAAAATATTTTGAGCACTATGTGAAGACAAGGGGCTATAGCACAAAATTAGTGAAAGATGTGGTTTCTCTCCATTGACAAAGAAGAAATTGAAAAAACCTTAGCTGTAGCTTTATAGCAGTCTTCCAAAGCAAGGACAATGTCTTTGATCCGTTTGAAGGACCCAGGTGAAGTACTTTTTCCCACTAACGCACACCACAGTGTGACAGTGAAAGACAAACAGGCACAGACAATAAGAAAACTGACAGAATAAATTAATGTGTCCTGTCACAAATTTGTCATCAGCAGTTTCATGTGTATGTATGATTATAAAGATGATATTAGGCAATAACAAACTACAGAGTACATTGAAATAATTAAAAAGGAAGTACTTATATTGCATTCATTATTGGTTCTGGAAAAATAAACCTGAAGAAAAAACAACTCCTGAATAATTGAAAAACAAGACCAGCAAGAAGTGGAAATAATCAGCCACTACATTTGTTCCCACTAACTGCTAGGAACAAGTTCATATATTTAATTCAGAACAAGTGTATACTAAACTCACATCCATTCTTTCCAAAGATTATCTTACTTGTACAAACAGTGGAAGTCTGGAATTTTTTTTTCCAGCTAAGGTTAGCTATTTTACTCAGCCACTTTGCACATGCACAGTCACCCGGAGGAAGGCCAGTGAGCATCAGAGACAGTGTGCATCTGCTTCCTGAGCAACCCCAACACTTTCCACTCCGTGCTTCCTCTCTGCAGCAATGTGCTGCCATTCAAGAGCCACAGGACTTCAGGCAGCTGGCTCCCTTCCTCAAAGCCCATCTGCACATTTTGGCATAGAATATGTTAAGGCAGTATCAGCCAGCCTTGTCCTTTGGGGTTTGCTGTGACTACAGAAGAAATGGAAATGCTGCCATGCATGTGAGCTTTGTGTAGCACTGTGCAACACACAATGATCCATTACAGTCTACCAAACCTTTGAAAGCTCTGTGGCAAAAGGAGACTGTCACTGCCAGATGTGATTTAGCCTTCCTATGGTTTAATTTGAAAAGTTCTGTATGAATGTGTATTCATATTTACTCATGGTTTGCATAAAATTTATCTATAAATAATCACGGAGAAAAAAAAAAAGACAACAAAAATGACTTCAGTTTTTTCAGCACTCTGTTGGAAAAATTCTTTAATGGTTTTAAAAATGCTTTCTCCTACTACAGAGTCATCAAAGGAAAATGCCAATAAAATCAATGAGTAATCATTTTTAGTAAATGATAATGGGAAAATATCCTATTCAGTTCAAGTACTATTACTATTACTCAAGTAATATCTGTAATTGTATCACAGAATGCAAGCTGTCAGAGTTCAGTTGCAAAATCCCAGTGAAGTGTCAGAGCAAATTTTGAAAACAGAAAACATTCCTTTTGTATTTTGATAGAGTTAATTCATGTCAAAGCACTGTGGGCAGGAAGTTTGTTCTGAATAGTATTTTATTAGTCTTTATAGTTCATATAATGCTGTGCAGAATATATAATTATGGAAAGTATGAGCCTCCTCTGAAACTGCTAACCAAAACTATTTTCCACTTAGAATAAATTAATCTCACTCAGCATTAGTGTTTGAAAATGAATGTATATAATCTAGGGAGTTGTTTAGCCTTTTCCTTTACCCAGTGGGCAGAAATAGAAATCCCAGTGTTCATTTTAGCTGCATAATACCCTGCCCTTATGAAAGAGTACATCTTTTTCCACTACTCTTCAGGAAGAGTAATGACTTTTCAACCAACCAGAGCTTAGATCAGGTGCTTAACTGTAAGGAAGGTAAAGTTAGGTGAAATTATTCAAAAGTACCTAATCATTTAGGTTTGTATTAATTTAATTCTTTTGATCACAAAGGAATAATCTGGAATAAACTTGAAGAACATACTCCCCCTGTCCCTAGTTCCACAACAAAAACTAGTGGCCAACCTATAACTACTTCCTCACTTTTGTCCCACCTTCATTATTCATGAAGATTAATAGCTATACTTTTGCAGTTGAAAGCTTATTGTAGATGTCTAACAGGATATTCTCAGGAGTATCCCACACTTTATACCAAATTTGCCTGCTCAAGTGATCACTGTGCTTGATAGGGCTGGGAAGCAAGATGTTACTCTAAATCTCTACAGGAACGCAGCATTAAATATAGTGATTTTAACATGGATACACTGGATGCACTAAATATGAATAATTTGCACATGCACAGTCGCACAGAGATTTCCATTTATCCAGCCCAGACCATCAGAAACTATGAGTTTCTACTACCAAGATGACAGAGCAGTGAAATTTATATCTTTAACATTAGGCTTAAGCAGCAGAAAGGACAGTTCCAGTTATGTACAGATCCAGTAGCTATATTGCTTTCCTCAAAAAGAATTGACTTAAAGCCAATTTTAAAGACACTGAATGATACTGTTACACAAATATGAAGCAAATTTTCAAATACGCGCTTGAATATTATTTATTTCAGCACAGTCTTGTGTGATACAAGATTTTAAAAAATCATTAAAACACGAGGTTCATCAAACTGTCTCTAAGCATGGCCAAAGATGCTTAAAAAGCCACAGAAAGCAGAGCAATTCGATGGCAAAACTTCACCAATTTGCTTTCCACCTTCCAGCAAGTTTTGGTTCAGTGATTTCATCAGTCAGAGGCAGCAACCTTAACTTTGAATGGACATTTAAATTGACATTTCTATGTGAAGTCATGACATAGAAGATTCACCAAAGTTATGCCAGGAGGTTGCTTTCTGCACACGGAATTCCTCTAGAGTGTTTGTTTGGGCAGTTTACAAAATATGTTAGCAGTAAATGAGAGAGAGTTTAATACTGAAAACTCTGCCTGGGGCAAAGAATGCAAAGCAGAGCTTGACTCCAGGGAGCATTTTCTGATTTATGACATCTAAAACATTGCCCCTGGGAGAACATCCATTTCTGTAAATTCACATAAAACTTACTGAGGCTGTTCTAAACTATAATATAGAGTTATAATATTGCTTAAAATCTCCTCAGGCACTAGGAGGTCTGTACAAATCATGTTCTGACCTTTGGGCTACTGGGAAAAAGAAAGAAAATATTTATTCTATATTTTTGAGACGAAGAGAGATGGAGTGCATTTTAGTACCTGAACAATACCTAACAATACAATTAAAGCTTACAAAACAGTAAGAACTTCTGTTTAAATCTGTCAATACATTTTCAGCTTGAAATGTTTTGTCTCTTCAGTCTAGGAGCCAAGATCTGCTTTTTACAGCAGCCAGGACAAAACTTTGCAGTGTTTTTTGCAGTTAGATTTCAGGTACAAGTTCTTGCTTTCATACTGGCGTGCGAAGTCCTGGTCAAGATTCGGAGCCTTTTGTACTCAAACCTATAAATACATAAATCAAGGCTTTTCCTGTATCAAGGTTGTTAACAAAACTCTCTGTTCTTGAGACATAGATTGTATTTCAAAGCTACTATAAGGAACAACATTCCTCCAGTTTAACTGTTTTCTATGTATTCTGTCCTGTGCCCTCCATGCCTTGGGGCTGGCTGATCCTTTGAAAACATAGGAAACACAACATGTAGCACATATCCCTTTTTTAAAATGGTCAATAATTTGGACCAGTTGGTGCTGGGAATGCTAAGTCACTTGCCCACAGCATGGAAACGTGTTTCTATGGAGACCTGCAATATAAATTGAAGTGAAATAGCAGGAAAGTCCAAAAGAGGGCCATTGCCTTCCACATGACTGTTGCTGCTTCTTAAACTTTTTGGTGAAAACCCCATTTTTTGTCCTCAAACCCACTAAATTGTTTTCAAGGTGTGTGGTGACCACCACTTCTCATGCTGTTCACCATGTTCTTATTGGTGTCTTTTGTTCTACAGAGGTTTTCCTACACCTCTCAAGGCTCTGACTGCTGACTTTGGGATGAGGGCAGTCCTTTCATTATCAGCTTGTACCTAAAACAGCAGGGTCCTGAGTCCTGTTCTGGCTCTACAGAGTTACTGACACAATGCTGAAACTTTTCATGTTGGTCCAGCTGTACTTGGAAGGCAGAGCCCACCTGCAGGGCAAACCTGGTCACAGAAAGCAAACAACCTAGAGCTGCATTTTCCACCCTGACTTCTCTCACAGGCATGTCAGCTGCACATTAAAATCCTGTGGCAAGCACTCCCTAAGCTTGTAAGATGCCTTACTCCTGCGCAGAACCGAGCAGCAGGTACTGAGAAATGTTCAACTTATTTTGCACAAGTCAGAGTCATTGCACGTATTGTCAGTTATCCCAGAAGGAATAAGGAGAGTTATCTCAGAGTTATCCAGAAGATCATATTACACAAATTTTTACATCTGTTCACTGCTTCAAGCTTAATTTACACATGTAAAAATATCGTATGACTTCAATTCACGTGTGAGGCTCTACCAGTTGTGTTCACTTGGCAAGAGTATAAATGACAATGCAATAAGCAGGATATCAGTGCTTTAAAGATGCAGAGTAAAACAAGGTTTACTGAAAAATCAGCATCATTGCCCCTCACTGAATAGATTAATATATATAAAAAAGATATAATTTATTTCTGTACTTAAAATTTTTACATACTTTTGAGTGTAACAGAATTCTTGCACAGATTTATCCAACACTGATAATGACAATACTGGTTCCCATTTTACTGTAGATAAATTTTAAATGTTAAATGGTTGTGCTTCAAAAATAAAACCAAAAAACATAAACAAAAAAGCCAGTAGTTTTCCTTGAACCATCTGGAGGAAAGAGGCTTTTGTAGTAATAATTATATATGTCTTTATATTTGCATGTTTTGTAAGGGTACAATACTTTGCACATTAAGAAAACAGTAATATAGTAATAATACAGGGGCTGGAAAAATCCATGTGAACCAAAGCTCAATTAAAGAAATAAACTTTCATTAAAAATCTGACTACTTAAAAAGTACAGAGAGATAGGATCAAAGCCAAAAATGTAGCCACTTCAATTATATTTCAAATGGACTTGCTAATGAAGTGCACATAGTTTAAATTATTACTACATGTTGTGCAAGTTACTGTAAAAATAATCTGGTATAAACATTTGTGTTTAATAATTGCATCATATTTTCCTAGGATAATCTTCTGACTTTATGGCTTATCACATATTGTATTTTTGCCTTTCTGTCATTGAGACTTGGCTAGGCTAGAATAAATATTGTTCGGGTATCATTTCTTGTTTTCAAAATGTACAAATTTATGTTTGTGAGTCATAAGAAGCTACAAAATATGCATTTTTAAAATTAGCTATGAATAATAGAGTAGAAGATCTGGAACTCTGCGTTAGTTTTGTGTTCCTTCACTTGAAGTCATTAATAACGGTAGTAGTTTTTCCTCTTAATGACTTTGATAGTCTTTTGTACAATAAACGATCTTCTCTGTTATTACCTTTGATCTCCCTCAGAGAATGTTTTTTTTTTCCTTTTTTTGTGGCTTGCTCTACTGATCATACCATCCTTGTCTTCTTTCTAGACCTTTTATTCCTCATTTAAAATTCTGGTATTTTTTATTCAAACTGAAAGCACAACTGCTGGTTTTTTTTCTGAACCTCCCTCCCCAGGGTACATATCCAGTCCTCACTATCAAAAACCAATATCCACTGAAATCAATGAAGTCTGCAGATTTCCAAGAGCTTTTTATCTTGCAGAGCAAAGAACATTATTGATGTTGAACAATAAATGTTAGTCACAGAGTGTGATCTTAGCCATGAAGGAATCAATGGCAACTCTCAGTAGTCTCCAGTCCATTAAGGACTTCAGAAACAGTATTTGTATCTCTTTGTCTAATACACGTGCTGCATTTAAAACACCTAAGGACATTGGAAGATCCTCATCATATAGATGAAATACCTGGCTTTGCTCAAGGTCAGATCAGAGTCGTTTTGCCAAAAATACGTGCCTGAAGATAGAGTCTGCAAGTTTGCTGCACAATCTGTGATGGTGTTTTCTGGATGGAAAGAAGAGCTATGCTCATAGCTTTCAACAGGCAATATGGTTCATAGGGATTGGAGAGAGCAGTGCCGAGGAGCAAGAGGACTGGAGGCAGTTATTAAAGGAGGTCATTGACTGTGACTTTAAAACCCCTTTTTTACCAAAACAGACCAAACCAGTTCATATGTATCTCTGGTCAATAAGATATTCTATGATATGTAGCAGCTGAGAACTTTTTACGTCTTTCAGGAGAAAGAATATGTATTTGTCTATAATGGTTTAACATGTAGTTTCAAAACATCTCAATCTTGAGTTGAGACTGTGGTTGTTCCTGAAGCAGAGTTATCCCATTCTAATCATAATCACTGTGCCACTGGCAGCAGATGAATACAGAACTGCAAGGTTCAGTTCCTTGTTGATTACCAGGCTTTCAGTTCATTGCTTCCTCTTCTAGAAAACACTGAGATGCACAACCAGAACATTATTCTGCAGCGAATAGGCACATTTATTATGCAGAGCGTGAATGTACTTTATATTTTTGCTACTGCTCAGCAAACATCTTTTAGGGCTATACAACTGGATATTAGGGAAAATGTAAACTCAGCTCTTAGGAAACAGCCTGGGGAGAATTTGCAAACTTCCAGTTACGTTTAGCGAGTACTTTGCAGCTGTTAATAACAAATATGTTATGATGACCATTCAAAAGCTGCCAGCTGCATTAGAGTAGTACCTTTGTATACTTTGATTCAATGTTTTAATGTACTGGTTTTGGCAGCTTGTCTTCCCACACACACCCAGAAATATTAAATTTTGAGAGAAATACTAATGCTTTAGATAGCTTTATCTACAGAAGATCATGGTTACTCTTGTAGATACACTCTAACAAGACTAACTGAGGATAACAGGGAACCCTGAGTATCTCCTCAGGTTTCTAAGTTACCTTAAAACACACGTCACTTATTTTTACTTCCATTACTAGCAGTACACACCAGAGTCAAACTAGTTCAGATATGCCTATACACATGGGTACACCCATAGCTCTGGCTGCAGCACAGACTCATGCTGAGCACTGTATTACAACATCTACCTGCTCAGCTTTCTACCTGACATGACAGCTGGTTCTGCTCACTGCAGTGGGGAATGCTTCTGGACTGCAATGTTGTCAAGGTCTGCAAACAGATACTATTTAATCACACACCTGAAGGGTGAGTACCGACTCTTGCTGATGCCAAGATAACCATGTCTTTTCTAGTAAATAAGTAATAGCCATAGACTGCTCCTCCATATTTTCGAGCCATACTTTTGAATAATTGTGTGATCCTTTCCAACAAGATGGACCAACCTGCAGGGGAAAATGTAGCTGACCAAATTAACCAAAAAACAGCTCACAGCTCAAATGTGATCTTTGTTGAAATTGTATGTCCCACAAAACCAGTTGGCACAACAAAGACTATTCTTTTGTGTGAGTGAATCAAGTGTTTGGTCCAAGAGTAAATCCAGATTGCATAGAATCTACTGCTTTGCTCCCTTCCCTATTCCCAAGATGTTTATTGGACCTGCTTTTTATTTTTTTTAGTAAAGTTTACTGTCAGTCATTATAGAGTCTGCAGTCCTTTTGGGGGTATGTTCTTAAATGTTTTATGCAACGTTGCATTTTGAATACCATTCAAATTTGGTCAATCATGTACATTAGGAAGGGTATTTGTCTTGTCTTTAGAATTCCAGGAATCTTGACAAAATATGATGTTTTGAGTCTTTGCAGTATAACCTTCCTTAGGTGACTGCATTTGAAGAACGTGTCTGAGATCGATGTTGATTTATTCCTGAGCCTGAGCCAGCCACAATCATGAGGATGCTTTACTGTCAATCATCCTCTGCTTCCCTTGACCTTTAGGGACAGCTTCCATGTGAACTGGGAATTGTCTATCCTTTCCTTGATGGGGCTGCCTAGCAGCAAATCTGCTCACCCACAGCTGCATTGCCAATGCACAAGGATGAACCATCACAGTTCCCCTGGTCCTCTGCTGGCATTCTCCCTTGCAGATAAGATACAAACCAGAAACTATAAACTGCTTGTTAAATTATGAAAAAAAGTTGTTAAATGCATAGAAGCACAGGTAGTTAAATAAATTATAGCTTGTAAGCAATTTGTCTGAGAGCAAAATGGCAAATTAGGGGTTGAAGATTATTTGGAACCACTCACAGGACAATTACTTTGCACTAGTAGCACTGAACAAAGGAAATTATTGAGATGTTTCCTGTAAGAATTCTCAGCCACTGCATTGCAGGAACAACTTGGAGTATCACTAACACATAACAGCCTCTAATGCTTCCACAAATGAAATCTTGTAAAAGGCTACTATCATTAATCATTAGTTGTAAAGTGCTATCAAGCAATTTAACCTAAAGAATCAGCCCACTGTAGCAACCACGGTATAGTTCAATCTCTGTAACAATGCATATTCAATTATCTAGCTCGTCTTCTTCTGTCTTTATTATAATTGATAGTCACAAACTGCTTAACTGCAGCTCTCCATAAAAAAAAAAAAAAAGATGAAAATTAAAATTTTAGCGTGTGATCATTCCTACCTGTAGGGCATATGAAAAGGCCAATATGCAAGCTGTATTTTTCAAACCAACTTTGATTTTGTAACTGTTCTTAGTGCACTGCCTTAGGACAAGTCTGTATACTTCACTCCCTACGAAATGTGGCAGATGTGCAGATGCCTACAAAGATGTCTGGACCGGTCCCAGAGCAGGGGTGCAGTCACTGGAGCCGGCTGCCAGCACCTCCACATTTTTGGATTGGCCTCGGTGTCTCTCTGGCCAGGACTGCCTATTTTTCCTCAAGCAATTCTTGGGAGCAGATCAGGGTTAATACAGACCAGGAACAATTTCCACAGATATTCAACAGCTGTGTTTTGTAGCCTAAACATGTCCAGACCATGCTACAAAGCCTGTCCTGACATTATTTGCTGAACTGGTTCATAGAGATGTAGCTGCAGTGCATCCGTACAAAGCCCATGCTTTCAGGACCAAAGTCAGTACTTTAAAAAGTAGATATGTTACCATGGGCCTGACTTCTTCATATAACTCAGATTTTATAGCAGTGATTACACTTACTGAAGGTAAGTCTAGGATTTCCACTTCTGGGCAGCACTATTTTAGATAACTTCTTGAAGTACCAACTCACTACCAATGCATGTGAATTTGACTGCTATGGTTTCATGGATCTTCTAAATTTCCAACAACACAAAATGAAAGAACCTTACCTGCACTTAGAGATATAACAACATAAAATATAGAATCATAGAATCAGTAAAGCTGGAAAAGACATTCAGGATCAGTGAGTAAACCTCCAGGTCCTTTTCTTCTGGGCAGCTTTCCAGACACTCTGCCCCAGCCTGTAGCACTGCAAGGGGTTGCTGTGATCCAGAGGCAGGACTCAAAACTTTGTCTTGCTGAATCAAATAATAGAGGGCATCACTGAAGATAACAGACAACTGAGAATCCATGAACATCAATAACTTAGGGATGCCTAAAGAGAAAGCATAGAATAAGGGCATGGAGCATTTTTTTCCTCTCAGTATTCACTTTTCAGCTTCTAGCAAACAACAATTTAGGAATTTCTTGATCTGAAAATGACACTCAGAATCTTTTTTTCTGAATTTCTGCTCTATGAATTTGTTCAAAGTCTTTCTACAATTCATTATACCTTCAGTTTCCAAAAAATCCTACAGCAGTCCTACACTATTCAATCCGGCATTGTGTGAAAAGTGTGTGAGGGATGAATGACTAGGTTACACAAAAGGACTGGGAAATAAATAATGCATTCAATTTCAGTATTTCAGGAACATTTTTAAATGTTGTGATATTTTAAAAGATAAATGGATGAGCAGAAGTTATGAACTCTATACCTTGATTATTAGAGAATTCAGACCCCTTTATCCTCTGAATACTTAGACTTAAGGACACGGCTATTTGTCTTACTTTTTATTCACCTTTATAAACCTATAACAACTTTAGTATTTTCAACATGTCAGGAAAATATACCATTTATACCAACGGTGTTAATGTTACCATGCTGTTCCAGCTGTTGATTCAAACTTTTGATGATATTCTCATGAAGAATTTCCCTTTGGGGAATGTGCTGTGTGCATTTAATCTGTTTTTTATGGTATGTTTTTGAATATTAAAAGATGTGTGATTTCTTTTTTATAATCCAGTAAGAACAAAACAATGTATTCATGACATGTTTGTTAATCAGTTATACAAAGAGAGAATTTTATCTCTGGATAATTTGCTGATTTGTAAACTTTTTTCCTCCATTATCCTGTTGATGTAGTGGCATTTTGCAGAAAAAAATAAACTGTAAAAGAAATAAATCAAAATGTAGTTGAAATACATAGCAAGATTTTTTTTTTTTTTGGTCTACTGCAATGAAAAAGGTCACACAGGGAAAATCAGCTCTCAGAACAGCCTTTAGATCACAAGAATGTCATTGGACACTAAAGGTTGCAAGATGTGCTTTCTGATGTGTTGAAAGGAAGTTTGCAGGGCTTGGGCTGGTGAATTTTTCTCTGGGTTAGCTAGAGCTTAATAGAGACCTCTCCAGAAACTGTGCATATTTTTTTCCTGGACTTTTATTCCTAGTGATAACGATGTGTCACTGCTTGATGAAATCATAGATATTAAGTGACCTGTTCTGAAGAGGTAGCTTCACCAGAGTTTATCCTTTCCTGGCACACAAGTCAAATTAATTTGATATCACAGGGGGAAAGCAAGGCAAGGTGAGGCAGAAAGTGTTATCAGATATATGTCTAAGACAGGTGAGACAAGTTACTTTCTGAACCAGCATAAATTTTTTTATTGAAGATAAAGAAATCTTAGCTGACTGGACAAACAGATTTTGTAAACAAAATCGTGCAGGGACTGCCTTTGGCAATGAACCAACCAGATGCAATTGGTTTATATCACTAAACTCTCTTACCTTCTCAACGGGTTGGCTCTACTGACTACTTTACCACAAGACCATCCTAAACCCTGGACCATGCTAGAGCGTCAGGCATGGACAAGACACTGAGAAACCCACTTTGACCAGCTAATTAGACCAGATAATTCCCAGAGACACTTTCCAACTCAAATCGTTCTACATGCCTGTGATTATTTGGATGACTAGTAGGTCACATGGACCACACACCTGCCAGTGTGCACAGCAATAGCTTAATACAAGGGATCACATTGCATCAGTCCCAGGCTCTTTGGCTGGTGTAGGTCAAACTATGGACTACATATACAACAGGGGAACAGGTATGTTAAAAAATAAAAACCTGATCTTTTCTTGCTTGTACTTCTGATTTGAGTAAATACTATTTCCTTTTCAAATCTATTGTCCTGAAATTTCTGAACATCCCTAGTAAAAGGAGCAAGTTCCTTATTCCATATGGTACTATGACCATTTCCCTGACAAATGGGGAAGATATAACTCAGACTTCTAAGGTGTAACTGGCAAAAGATATATTATTAATAAAAAATCTATTGATGTACTCCTGTAAATTCAGATTACCATTGTAGCACCAATATTGCAGCGCTGAGATTTGTACTATGTTTTGTTGTTGTATAGCTAGGTCCAGCAGTATGCTGTCTTAAACAAAGGAAAAAAATAAGTGAGAGGAAGTCATGAAAGTATCATACATCAAATTTAATGAGTCTGAAATACAGACTTCATCCATCTTGATCTCATGCAAGCTTGAAGTTCAAATTTTAACCAAATATTGCGACAGGAGTAATTGTCTTTACAATTGTAGCAGACTCACAGAGGCAACATATGACTTACAACCTGGTTGGAAATGCAGTGCAATAAATATATATTGTGTTCTACAGAGTTTTGGTATGACAACATTCGTGTTGCCCCTCAAGTTAAAATAATTTCCCCCTGAAGTTTTAAGTGCAATTTCAACACACGTGGCTGTATTCAGAACATTCAGTCTGCTTATGTTTTGAGAGCAGGACATCCATGCCAGGGTGGATATGCAAGATGCACATCAGGTCCTCAGGACTTCACACAGGGTTTTGCAGCACGTGGAAGCTGTGGTTCTTCACAACTGAACTGAGTAATGAGGGCTGCATACATGGACACAGCCACACAGCTGGCACCACTCCAGACATCCCTTTTGTTTTTGGTAGTACAATGATGTGACTTAATATGAAGCTCCTCAGCACACCCAGCCTGAGGTAGAACTCAGACATTCGTAGAAAATGGAAAGCAATGCAGTAGTGATGTATAGGGTTTATTCGAGCTTGATATCAGTACAGGTAGGTATGAGGGAAAAAGAGGGTTCTGAGGCAGAGTTTGAGATGGGTATGGCTTTTATTCAGAGAAACAGAGTAAAGTGTAAAGATGATCATAGGCAATCTTGCTCATTTTAATTACTTTTAAAATACTCCTTCCCTTGATATGCACTGCAATTTTTATCTGCTGGCTACTGCCACAGATAATGTGAATTTTTAAAGTAACTTATTAATATGAGCCTAAGTATGGTTCTTAAAGCATTCATGAACTTTGGGCATATTTAATCAAACCTTTCTAGAAAAACAGAGCCACCAAATGGTCAGGGGATTGAGTAGTTGGCTTATGAAGGGAGGCTAAGGGAACTGAGCTTATTCAGTCTGGAGAAGAGATGGCTTTGCAAGACATAACAGCAAATTATCAGTAACTTGGAGGTGGTTATGGAGCCAGACTGATCACAGTGGGGTATGGCAAGAGACTGAGGTAATATCTCAGGAGCTGAACCAGGAAAGGTTCAGGCTGAATATAAGGAAAAAAATCCCACAAGGACAGTCAAGCATTGGTACTAATGAGGTTATGCATCTTTGGAGGTTTTCAACACCTGAGTGGATAAACACCTGAAGAATGTAGTCCGACATCATAGCTTGTTAGGTTTCGTGCCTCAATTATTATTTCCCTGATGAGGGAATTTTAATATCTTTTGCTAGGCACCGTAAAAAAAATAAGACCTTCCGTCTTCTTAGTTTGCAGACAGTTGTTTATTAAGTCTTATCAGAGAGATGAGCCCATAGCCGGGCATTAGACATAGCACAGAGCAAGGAATGCTGAGAATGGCCGCTTTATCTTGATTGCACACTCTTTTAAAGGTAAATTATCCAATTAAAACTTAAAATGAAAGATATTTTCTTTTTTCTACCAATGCTCAATAATTCACCTTGCCACGTCAAAAGGGAACTGCGGAACTCTCCATCCAATCATTCCAAACTACCTCTACCGCAGAATATGGAGTATTAGAAGAAGAAGAAGAAGATCTAAAAGACAACTATTATCCTCCATTTTGAAGTTTTTTGCTTTTATCTATTTACTATATTAACCAACCTAAAAAGTCTAGATTTTCCACTCTGTGACAACCTTACATAGTAACCCATCACCTAGTTCACACCAGTGTAAGTTTTAATTCTTCCCTGAGAGTATATAGATTTCTCCGTGGACAAAGGTCAGAAATGCTGATGTACAAGGGGGTTTTTATACTTAAAAACAGGCAGAGCAATATTCTCTGCATTCTGGACTCCAACAATAACTGACCATGCTTTCAGCAGAAGGTTGGAATTGAGACCTCCACAAGGTCCCTCTCAAACTGAATTATCCCATGTTGCTGTGATCTTGAACATCAATTTCCACAAAAGTGTATTATAAACCAAGAAAGTCTAAGAAATTATTTTAATATTCTTGGCATTATGAGCTCAAAACCGTATATTTTTTGAAAACAATTAAAATTCTAAGTGCTTTTCCACTTTCCACCAAAAAAAACTTACATTAATTTTTCCCAAGTAATATCTTAGCAGCTGAAATTATTTCCCTACTAAGAACATCCTGAAAAATCCATGGCACATCACTTTATTAGAGAGTGTGGATATGCTTTCCTTTACTTAGCACTTTATTACATTACACCTTAAGAAAATCCTTAATTGTCTAATGTGGAGGGTAATTTTAAGGAGAATAAATTTATTAAAATGGGTGTATATCAATTTCACTAATTAGATCTGAAAATAATCTCATAGAGAATGAAAAAATATCCTTAAAAACCCAACCCTGCAGCTGGAGTCTATGTGTATTTTTATTGGTGGGGTTTTGTTTTAAATGAGTGTTCCTTTATGAGGCATTAAAACAAAACCTTTGAACAGTTTTAGGATAGAATCATACCTGTTGAATCACATAATCTTTAATTTATAAAAAGCTGGAGATAACTTTTAAGTTCTGCTGCACAAATAGAGCAAATGCATCAGCAACTGCTTTATTTTCTTTCCATTAAAACACAGTTAGGAAAACATTCTTTCACATAAGAAAGCAAAAAATACAGACTGGGGTGGGGGAAAGGATGATTGGGGTCCAAGAATAACAAAAGTCTCAAGTCAAGTAGATATCCTTACTAGAAAAAATAATGGAACAGTAGCTCAGCTAAATGATGGAAAAATGAAAATGTAAGTTGCAAATTAAAAGAAAACTGAGGAGCGGGTGGAGGGGGAAAGCAATAAATATTTTTTATTATAATTTTCTGATACAGAAATAGAAAAGCTGTGTGTTATAAATAACCATGTTGCTTGTACCTGGGGGGAAAAAGTTGCAAATGCTCAGATATAGGATACAACTATTGGCTTTTTGACAATAGTGCCCAACAACAGAGGAGTCTCAGCACACAGTAAGTCTGCAGCTTACCCAAAGCTTCTTCCCAGCCTCCAGCAACTTGTAACTCAGGGACATCCTGAGGCAGAAAACCTGCTTTCTGTACCGATACATCCAATAAATTTGATAGGATTTTCAAGATGTTTAATGAACCCATGTAAAACTTAGCACCTATAATATTCCATGAGAAGGAATTAGCACCTAAACTATACACCATATGGAGCAGTGTCTACTTTTGTTGATTTTGAACACATCACCCACTGGAATCAGTAGAATCTACTAAGCCTTTCTTAATTTTCTGCATAACACTGAGGATCTATAAAATCTGAAGAGACTTTTATTATATGTTATCTTTATCCCTGCCTTCCCCAGACAACTTCTTTCCAGTTTCAGTCTATGCTTTTAGTCATCTTTATGATCCTCTCTGGGTTTTTTATATAGACTTTCTGAGATAAGAAAACCAGATTATGTGTAGTATTTAAGATGTGATAATGCGATGTATTTCTACAGTGATAAAAGTTGCTGGTTTCTTCTCTATTCCTTTTTTAAAATACTTACTGATCCATTTGCCTGGCTGAATCTTAATGAGCTTTAAGCTGATGTTTTCACAAAGTTGTTTTAAAGTTAGGTATTTTCTCTTAGTACCAATATTCAACTTAAAGACCAGCCTTGTAAATGTTTTAAAAAGAAATCCGCAACTTTTTAGAGATGAAAAACTTTTCCATTGACCTTGCCTTCACTTTCCCTCCTTTATGATGGCTGCTCACAGAGGGAAGTATAAAGCAATGCAGGAATTTCTTTATACTGGGTTTAGTCTCAGGGTACGTTGGTGAGATATACTCTTCAGACGAGTACAAGTACGAGGCGAGGTTAACAGTGAAGTGCTAAACCAAATTCATTTACAGCTGCAAGGTTTGAAAGCCAGATGGAAGACCTCGGAAAGTTCCAAGGTAAGAAAAACAAAACCTTACTTTAATCTGTTATTATCAGGGAGTATTGAAGGATGGAAAATGCTGTGCTTGTCCTTAAGAACTGCTTTGGCAAGAATCCAGAACTGAAAACTAGTAAGTTTTACTTCAGCATTGGGCAAATTGAGGGGGAAATGGATATTGAGAGTACTGGCTGAACGTATGGTGCTGGCAGCCTTCCATAGCTCTCTATAAAGGAAACCCATACCTCTCTTTTATTTTCTCATTATTTCATTTCTGTTTTTTTCAAGAAAGCTAGAAAATTTAATTAAAACCAAACCTGATTATAGGAATTATAAGCTTTTAAAATTTTACAATATAGAATTTTACTATTCCTGGCATTAAGAAATTGTCCAGTATTTTACCAGAATTAATAAAAGATTAAAATTGTAATAATAGTTATATGAGAGGGAATAAAAACCTGATTTGTGTTGGCTTTTACCTAACTTTTGCAAATAAAGCTAAGACTTTGATTTAGTTGTCTGCAATCCCTCTCCAGTCAACAGAGCCAAATACGTATGTTCAGATAATGACTCATATCCTAACCCAAATCTCTGATCGGTCAGAGGAATTGTTCTTTGTAAATATGTCTTTCACACTGATGGTAGATAGAGTTCAAAGGAATTATTGAGATCAGTAAACAAAATTTTGTATAGTCAAATTCAGCGAGATGCATCCCTCTCTCTACAGAGACCCAGGGAAGCCATTGTGCAGAACCACTGGCATTGCACCATACTCGCATTGCACCAGCCTAAAATATGGGGTAGAACTAGTTACTGATCTTCTGTTTGTGTTAAACTTGCACAAGCCCACAAAAGCTGTCTTGTCTGAGAGGTATGGTTACAAAACGAAACAGTTTTACTTCTTCAAATGGAGATTTGATAACTGAATCCGCATGACTTTAGCGTCTCTGACTATCAAGGCATCCTTTCTGAGATGGGCTGTTCTCATCTTGAGTGACAGAAAAAAATCAAGAGGAAGGAAATGTCCTTCCTGAGCTATGTGACCTTTGAGGAACTTCAGGGGTTTATACCATCAGCATATTCTTTGCCTCAATGAGTTAAACACTCACCTGTGCCACAATGCCAGGGATATTTCTGTTTAGCTGCTAATTCAGTTTGGGAATTTTATCAAAAAATCAATGCTCCCATTACTTGTAATGTGACCTCTTAACTTTTCCTTTACTTCAGATGATTCAAGTGAAGGAATTTTGCCATTGTAGAGGGAAAATAACCAAAAACCAGAAAAGATTAGAAAAGTGTAGAAGGAGCAATACTGGTGCAGTGCTGTGCTCTATTTGGAATGCAGTTTCTGTCTCTGAGTAACCTGGTCAAGTGGGAGGTTCCCTGCCCATGGCAGAGAGATTGAAACTAGATGATCTTTAAAGTCTCTTCCAGTACAAACCAGTCTATGATTCTATTAAAAACATCAACAAAGCTTATCACCAAGCTGTCTTTTGTGCTGCTTGCAAAGATCTTGTAGACTTGATCTTTTCACATCATACCATTTATAAGTAGTACGTTTATGTGGCATCCGTACATTTAGTCTGATTATATTAGTGTTCTCTTTTTCTTATTTAAGAGTAACAACTAAGGACCCCCTTATTATCAAAGATTTCTTGAATTTGGTCTAAGCAGAATGCAGAAACACCAGTAGTCTGAGACAAGGAGAGAACCAAATATCTAAGGAGAACATAAAGATGACCACATATATGCCTACATGCACAAGTGTCCCCATCTGCAACTTCGCTGCTCTGTGCCATGAGGAACATAGAACACCAACTGGCCACCCTTTGCAGGGCCACCTTCAAAGTCCTGCTCTGCAGAAGGTAAAGCAGGCTGTTCAGCCCACACTGTCTGCACCCACCTCTCCCAAGGCAGAATAAAGACTGGGAATTTGTGGAATCTTTCTTGAAGAGCTATTTAATGTCAAACACCTAAGCATACTTTGGAGACTAGACACCATTCTCTTGTTTCCTAGTGCACACCTTAAGATGAGCTGTGGACATATTTCCTCTTGTTTTTACTTCCTGTAGGCCTTTGAAATTTGTACAGTTGCATAGATTTTGAAGAGGATTAGGATATCCCTTCCCCATCCTGTCCCAACTTGAGGTCATTCCAAATTTCACAAAGTACCTTACCCAAAACTGTGAATAGTACCAAAGTCTAGAAGACAATGAACATTTCAGATTCAATCTTCATCTGTTTTCTACTGTGTTTTCTACTCTCCCTACTGGATATTTGGGCACTTAAAGCTGCTTCAAGCTCCCTGGTCAACACACAGAAAACTGACTGAATGCATTCCAAGAGCTGGCTACTTAAAAGCTGGCTACTTGGCAAGATGCAATTCAGGTCCTTTGTGGTTTGAGTATTCAGAAAAGAGGAAGCTATAAACCATCTTTAGATAGTTAGTATATACATAGTCAGTAGTTCTCACTGACAGGGTTATTAATATTACTAAAATAGTCTTTCATTATTATTGATAGGAGAATAGAAGAGTCCCTCCAGGGCCTTTTGGCAGCAAGCCAGATGGCAATGACTTGCTTAGAGTTGTAAATTTCTTAAACAAAGGTTGAAAACAAAAACTTTTATCAGCAAATAAGGCTTTGTTACCATGCAGTGTTTAGAATTTAAAAAAAAACCCCAACAAACTATATCACTATTTATTTAGCAAGTGCTTTTTGCTGTGTAATTTTAAATGGAATTATCCATAACTAAATGCATGCCTAGTGCTTGCCAATGAGAATCATATAATGTGAAGGGGATGGAATGGACCTTAAAGATCACCCAGTCCCCCCTGCCATGGGCATAGACACCTCCTGCTAGACCAGATTGCTCAAGGCCTCATCTACCCTGGCTCTGAACACTGCCAGGGCTGGAGCACACACAGTCTCCTAAAGCAACCTGTTCAAGTGTCTTACCACCCTCGCAGTAGAAATTCTTCCTAATATCTAACTCAAATTTCCCCTCTTGCAATTTGTACCGATTACTCCTTCCCTTATCACTACAGTTCCTGACACAGAGTCCCTCTCTGGTTTCTTTGTAGGCACTTTCAGATACTGGGAAGTGCTACGAGGTCTCCACACAACCTTCTCTTCTCCAGGCAGAACACTGACGACTGAACCTCCCTTAGCTGATGATTTATTTTTATCATTAGCCCAGAACAAATGAAAAAATCATTACTGAAAATCATAAGGTCTGTGAGATTGAGGTGTAAATAATAGGCAGAATTACCCTTTCATGGTCCATTTTCAAAAGAGTCAAGTATAAAATTGCATATGATGGCACTAACAATTTAGACTTTGTCTAGAACATGGATTTCTCTTGTTAAGGCCTGGGTGACCCTTAACCATTTGCCAAAGATGGGAGAAAAACGCTAATACAGTCTTGCAAGTATATGGAGGAAAATACAAAGTGGAACTGGCAAGTGTAACTCTGTTTAGAGACTGACACAGCTCTGATTGAAGTACTTGTTTTACATCTTGTATCTGCAATTCAAGCAGGAAGTAGAGAAATTTGAGAAGGTATAGGAACGAGTCATTCATATACATGACTAATGAGAAATTTAGCATCATTGACATGCAAAAGTTCCAAGAAAAGAAACAGAAATATGATTACTGAGAAGACTTTCATCCAGAAAACGCCTGCAAATTCTGGTGAAGGTGTTCAGCTGAAGCTGTGTAAATTCAGGTGTGATATTTTAGTAGTGAGGCTATTTAATAAAGTTACCAGGAGACATGGAGGACTTCTGTTACTGAAAATTAAATCAAATTTGGATGTGGTTTTCTAAATATGTTCCATTTCAATCACAGATATTTGGGGATTTTTTTATCTTAAAGTGTTATGGAGAATGTGAGAGATGATGATCAATATATTTCTCTTAGTGTCTAAAATCTGTGAACAATACTACTCTTCTGGAACAGGGATGGGAATATGTTCAAAGAGATTTTTTCATAAAGAGTCAGAGCTAATGGCAGAAAAACAAATTAGGTTTTTTAAAATCTCTTTTTTCTGTACACATGGCTTACATAAGCAAGCTATATCCTTGCAGAAATCATCAGCCAGGTTGTTTTAAAGGCTCACTTAATTTCAAACTGAATTGTGTTCTGCATATTTGTTCCCACGTGTCCCACATCCCCAGAGTGCACCTCAGCTGCTGAAGCACTGTCAGTGGGACCTTCCCTTCCAAGTAGTACAGATAGGACTGGGATGGGAAAGAAAGATTACAGAGTTCCAGGGTTAAATGGTTAAATAGCCTCTGATAGCCTAGCAGAGTTCATAACAAAAGCAGAAAAGCAGAGACTGCTGGAGAAAAGTCCCAGAAGAGGACACTTCCCTGTACTGACATTTCACCTAAATAAGGAAAAGGGAAAACTTGGCTGAACCTCTGCTTCAGCTCTCCACAGCAATGATTCCAAGATTTCCAGCTGCCAGGAGGACACCAGCAGGCACCAGCAGGCTGGACATGCTGGCTTGATGAGTTGCATTTGCTCTCAGGTTACAAATGGTATCAGCCCAAGAGAGTTATGGAACTGCTGCTGTCAGGCTTTCACTTGAATAGAGGTTCCCAACAACTTAATGTCTTTAAGGAAATGTTGAGTTTTCTAGCACTCATCTGGTGCAAGAGGCATTGGCTACCTCCTCTATGCTCTGGCAAAGTCCTATGCCTAGTTGCTAGATGTAGGTGTTTTTGGTAATATCCTTCGAAAGCCAAAATGCTGATTTGAACATGAGAGCTGTTGGTTTCCATATTCAAGGACGTGGATATGTTATACTAAAGAGTATGACACACACCTCTTGGTGGAATTCTTTTCCACTAGGAAATCTCTTGCCTTCTATGAAATCTAGGAAGCTATGAAATGACCTCTTTAGTTTTGGACTTCAGTTTTACTCAGGCAAATTATCACGGCTGAAATCCATCTTGAAGGGGAGTTATTGTCATCATGGATTTCCTAACTGAAATCAGCAACTTGCTTTCAGAAAGTCACCTGCCTCTTTGCACTAATCACAAATGCAACTGAGTAAAAGAAATCTTACTTTCCTCTTGATTTGAACAGTGCATGCCACACATTCTCATTTTCAATTGAAGTTCCTGAGTCATGCAGCCTTAAAGCTCAAACAAAATTACTAACACTAATCATAAATCTGTGTATTTCTCCACATAAGGTGCTCATTTTACTGTCATTCCTCATAACTTGTAACATACAGAATATCAGAAAAATCAGAGGTAAAAAGAATTCCTTTCTGTTTTGCATGATCATAGCCAATAACTGACAGCTTCACCCAAATTAGTTTACTGCTTCTCCTTTTTAACACTGGAGCTTCTTTTCTCTCTGCCCTTCATATTCACTCTAATTGCTGTCTGTAAAATTTGCAGCATTCAAGATTGGTTTCTGATTATGGCAATTTGATTTTCCCTATGCTTGGCTAATTGCATCTTTCATTTCACACAGATCATTATGAGAACAGATGACAACAGAAATCAGTTTCTTCAGAAAAAATGTTTTTTCAGTTCCAGAACTACAAACACATGAAAGCCTGCAGCATATTGTTGTATGTTTTTTTCAGAGGAATGTTGATATGTTTACTTATTTGTAAATTCTATCAAAAAGGAAAATTTGCAAGAATTTGGCTGACTTACTGACTTAGCAAGGCACATCCCATTAAAAGCATATGTGGTTCTGGAGAGACCTACAAACATCCTAAAATTTAAGCAATTTTTGTTCTGAAAATGAAAGCTCTTGTCCATCCAATGTTTTCATAGACTACTCCTTTCTAGAGCCTCCTAAATCCGAGGCCATAATTGTGGTCCCTTCAAACTAATAAGAGCTAACAGTGCCAAGAGAAGCTGCCTAGCCACATCACTGGCCTCTGCCTGTGCCAGTACAAGTATTTTTGTGGCCTCATGGTAAACCAAACAGGGGAATCATTGAGGCTGAATGTTTGCTTGTTTGGGCTGGTGGGGGTTTCTTGATTAGTTGGTTTTTAATTTATTTTCCAAGGTCACCTCTTCAAAACGGAATTCTCGTACAGCTTGAAATTATAGAGAAACTGTAGAAAAACAATAGGAATAGAAAAAAATTCAAACTGCTGGATAGAAAATTTCTCTGTCTTTTAGTACCTGAAAAGTGTAAAAGGATGAAGTCTACAGTAAAGAAACATGGCTGATAAGCTCTGGCATAGATTTGAATCATCTCGAGTTCCATAATATGTCCCGGTTTTAAGGTGTTCTGAATCAGCTCTCAATCTTGGTCTGACTTGCCTTCCTTAGAAATCAACCAGAGCCACATCGATAAATCCTGTGGAAGAAGCAATAATCCAGAAATTAAATTTACGGAAAAATTCATCCTTGTTAGAGAGATGCAATTGAAACTTGGTAACCAGAAGCTGCAGGGCAATCTGCATTCTATTGAATATTCTACTTTGCCATGACCAAGACATGGAGGATGCAATAGTCCCTGCCTGTCTATAGTGACATATAGATGTGAAGGGCCAAGATCCATCAAAAGAATAAAAGATGTTACAATTGCAGAAAAAAATTCTTAATTTCTAAACTCACATTAATCCACAGAAAAATATCTTCTGTATGAAAAGACATATGCTCCATGATACAAATCTCAAAGACACTCTAAAGTCCACAGAAAAATGCCCCTTTCATCCAATTGCAAGGAAAGCATTGTTCTATACACATTAGTGACCATATTCTTAGCTTTATACTGAGCAACTGAATGTTTGTTTTTTTCTATGCTGACTAATGCTCCATGCTGCAGGATATTGGAGTCTAGTGGACCATGCAATTAGAATGCCAGGGCAATGGTAATATGCGATTTAGATATGAAATTTTTCATGAAATAACATAACAATGTGCTCTGGTTATGTTCCACTGCAACATCTATCACTGGCAGAAGCAGAACTTCATGAAGCTAGATAAAAAATGAGAAAAAAAAAATAGGAAGTGTAACACAACGAAGTGCTATGCCAGTAATGTTATATTGTTATCTGATGGTATCTGCTAACAAGAATGTAAAAATATAATTCCCTCCTAGGATGATTCAGCCACCTCTAACATTAACTAGTCACACAACCACAGATAGGCCTATGCTGTGCTTACCAAGTACTTCTTTCCAAAAACTACCAGCTGAGAGAAGTGAATCATGCCATAACCATATTCTATTTTTTCACATTCAGATATGACCTCCTCCTGAACTCATACTTGTTATTGCTTCCAGAAAACTTTCCTAAATTCACCAGATAAAGGTGAAACTCTTCTAGATTGTGTCAGTATCTAGTAACCAAGCATGAGACTGTTGGTATGATTCTCCAGCGAACCAGATTTTGTATGCATCGTTTTCACTGGATATTGAATTCAGAGGCCAAGATTGCATTGAAGAAAGATTAAATATTAAATCAAGTTCCCTCATTAAATTTAAGGTAGGCAGACAGGACCTCCTCTGAGGCATTCAAAGGCATGTACTCTTGTCCTTTTACTATACTGGGAATTTTGGCTCATCTTAAATCCTTAAATTAGACCCCATATTACATTATTGTTTATAAATGTTAGTTCCACAGTTTACAGACGATGAAGAAGGCTGGTACAGATTTTTTTGCATCTTAAGATTTAACTACATCATTTTTGCTTATATGACTTCTAATAATCTAATTTTGTTGACAATCATCAGGACTGTCTATCTGTCCCTTTCCTTTATAATTAGTAAAAGAAAATTTCAGGTTGTAAAATCAAGATGACTGGCATGGAAATTTATACAGCTTTTTGCAAAATGTGCTCTTTAACAATAAAGTTTTTGGTGGATGTAGTAGCAATAAAATGCAGCCTTTTTATTTTTTTAAGATATGATAAATATCCTTGGGGCATACCCCTTAAAAAACACCCTGTCAGTAGATGCAGAATTTAAATTCAGTTTCTCTGGTCATTAGAGATAGATTTGAAAAGCCAGATGTCAAGGCAGGTGCTCCACTCTATTTGATAGTAAGTTAATGACCTGTGAAATGCAGAAGCAGTATGTCAGCCCTAACAGCCCCCTTTGTAACAACTCCCCCTCTTTCTGGCTTCTGACTTTCTGTGTCTCCACTGTTTTTATTAAGATCATCAACTGAATATGTGAGTGATATTGTTTTTCTGTTTAGATGAGCTAGCATATCATGTTATATCATTTTAATGTTCATCACCTCTGGCTCTTCATGTCTCTGAAGCTTCAGTTCTATGAGTGTCTTTTCAAATTCAGAAAAATTATGTTGGTGCACTCCAAATAAACCTTCTTTTCTATCAAATGTAGTTGTGCTGCTTCTGTTTTTGGTTATTAAAATTTTTCTCTTAAGGCATATTTGTATGATCTTTTATCTTTTCTGCTTTATGAGATGGAAAGGAATCTTTGGAAGGATAAAGAGAGAATGCTAAAATTTCATTGCAGAGTGCTGGACCAAATGCTGACTTTGACTCTCAAAACAGAGTTGCAGGTGCAATTTGCCTTCTTAGCTTTTAAAACATCCCTTTGGGTAAGACAATCACTCTCTTTTCAGGCTCCCTCAAGTGCCTCATCAGATGGTAGCAGCGTTTTATAGCCAGCAGTTGAAAGACATGGCATACACGCTGCAGGGAATGAAAAGGATTTTAAAAACTGAGGCAGAGTTTTCTGAATGCTGTGCAGAGTCATCAGTTGCAGTGACATTCTTTGCATATTTGAACCCAGAATATCCCTGAATGTAGGATCATAGAATAAATCAGCCCTTAGTAGGAGAAGATAATCCTCAGCAAGCAAAAAAGTTTAACTCTTTGCTGGGTTTTTATCTACCTGAGCATTTATTTTTTGCTCTTCGGGGATGATTACTGAAATTTGGCCAGCTTTAGTATCAGCTAGATAAATTTTCCTTTGGTACATCTGTCACACTAATTATATTTTAGAAATGACCATAACATAAATGTTTAACCAAATCTGTGGAACACTCAAAAACAACTGCCAAAACAAGCGATGTCTGCATCCCAGACACAGGACTTGCAGACCCAGGTCTTCACACTAAATCAGATTTTGTGCAGGTTGCTACAGATGAGGTCAATGTCTTCTCCAGCCATGGCCACTCATTCTTATTCCTTTTATTGGATCAGGTTTAGGCATCCTGTGAGCCTGTGATGACTCAGATCAGCTTTCACTTTAGAGTGTCTTTGGCCCATCTAAGGATGGTCTTTAGGAGGTGCTTATGGTTCCTTTCCACTGGCTCATTATGACCAGCTGAGTGAAATTAGCTAGTGTAAATGGATGAAATAGGGCCACTCACCATAACATGCGTAGCACCATCATTTCCATTTCACTGAAGAGAAGGCTCCTGAGACTTATTTACCAATACATTGATTTTGAGAAATAATTGCAGTATATAAACTAAGCTCCTAAGAGGGAGGATATAATAAAATGGTGGGGAAAAACTGAAAGAAAAAAAAAACCACAGTATTTTAACTACAACCACAGTATTCTGGACATTTTTCTAACGATGGAGAATATTCAGAAGGTAACAGTAAGCTCGTTGGCATTTTTTCCTATACCATCCTATATATTCCTATATACCTATACCTCTGAAAAATCTCAGTTGTATTTTAAAACAGAAGCAGATGTAAAATACCCTGGTGCATTTAAAATCCCAGCATCTGGCATGTGGCATTAGCCCACGATGCCTCCCCTCCAAGAGCATCCCTCTCCAGTGGCTCTAGGAACACCCAGCTGGCTGAGAGGCGCAGGGAGTCCCAGGTGTACCTAGGGAACAGCCAACACACACCTGAATTCCTTCTAATTGCATCTCAGCAGTCACCCACGTGGAAAACAGTTTATGTAAACATGTCTCATGCAATTCTGTCATGTGATATATTCCAGAAGTTACATTTTAATTCAATTGACTCCAAGTGGAGAATACACAAAGGGCTGATTCTGGGCAATCCGAATCCACAATGTAAGCATTTGCCAAATCAGTAATCCCAGTGGTAGAGCCTCCAGGGGGAAGGGGTGATGTGCAGCCTGAGCTCATCAGCAAGGGCACATTGAACTGTGCAACAGGGCTCAGACTTCAAAAAACTTACCCCACAGAAAATTCCTAAGTTACCTTTTATTGTACATTGTTGCAGAAACATAAAAATTTAATGTATATTGAAATTCAATTCAAAAATGTATTATAAATTAACATATTTGTTACAAGATTTAAAAAAATTAATAATTGTTCAGAATTGCATAGTTCAGACATTGAATTGCATTGTTCAGACCCAGAAAAGGGGAAAATGGTCTCATTTAAGTGCTTTTAAATTTGAGTGGGAGCGCTTTAAAAGCGGAAATAATCTCCTTCTTATATTTATAATAATTTCTCCTTCAACATTAGAACAAAATGAACATGCTCCCATGACAAGTTTACATTTTGACAAGCTACTTTTTCTGACCAAAACAGTCCATTTGAATTTTACCAGCTCAATTGTTTTACTTTTAGCTACAGGATGAATTAAAATGACAATTAGAGACTTCTTTTGCCATTGAAAGTTCATATAATTTTCCTTAAAGCCTATTCAAAAGTCAGATGAGAAGAGGTTCATTAAGAAAGTGTTCCATGGCAGTGTAGTATGTCTGCTCAATAAGACAGATAGAAAAAGGCACCATGACAAAAGTTTTTTCCCCTACAACAACACCTCCTCCCGAGATGGTTTCCTATCTGAAAGTACATTTGTATAGTGATTTGTTGCCTAGTGAAAGATTTTTTAGATTAACAACCTTCTCCCATAATGTGGCAAACAGACCAGGTCTCTGTCTAGTCTACATATGACAAGAAGTTCTGGACCATTCTCTTATTTGGCAATTTACAGGTTTCAGAACTTGCATTCCTGGCTGCTGGCTGAAAGAGGCAGAAGAGCCCCCTCTGGTTCAGGCAGCTCATTTTGGAAACATTGGTTTCAGTACTACTGCAAGTTCAATAACACATTATGTTTCAGTCCTGTAGTTTTTGAGCAGCAATAATAATACCAACCTCACTTTTTGACAGTGATCATGATAATCAAACCAGGTCTGAGGCTGCTGCTGTAGAGAAGCCCAGTGGCTGTCTGATCTCCATGAGACAGAATATACCATGCCATATCTGTTTTGGCAGCTACATTAGGGTATAATTTATTGGTACATGACAGATAGGAGGGGAAATTCTGGAGATTTATTCTCACTTACATACAGACAGGATTATAAGTGCTTCCTCCTTTGCCTGCCCTCCTCTGCTTCCTAATTCCTCTCCAAAGCCATATTTCATGTATAAAAAAAAAAAAAAATTACTTCAGTTACCACTATCCATTAAAGAGTGTGTGATCAAGCCGCAATGCAGTTTCCCAGAATTTCTGCAGTGGCTTCACAAACTGACCCTTGCTAAAAAACAGCAGCTGGGGAAAAAAAAATGAAACGCTATAAAAAAAGAGCAACATAATTGTATAATCCTTCCTGGAGTATGCTAGAAAAACAAAATTGGCAGAAAGAGGCTGATCTGAGGACCCACAGAGAATTTGTATCATGCCACAGCCACCCATGAGACTTGCTCCTGTCACTAATGGGTCTAAAATAAAGTGTCAGCTTTCAGCAAGGAGGTGTATTTTTATAGCTTCTACTGAAGCAAGGATTACCATCCAGGATAACATTACTGTTAGTTGTATTACAGTAGCTCTTGCACATCCTGACTTCCACTTACATTTCCAGATGAAGGGACACAGAAAGGTTATTGTCTGTTTGTATTTACAGTGCTGTGTTTCCTTTCAAATTTGGTTAGGAGGTATTTGACCTTGAAGGTTTGGATATAAGTGATATGCTGTATGGTATAAAGACATGTACAAGTAAATTAATTATGGTGGGTAGCAAGCACAGGTGATGGAACTTGAGCATGGAACTTTCTGAAGTGTCTGGAGCAGTGTTTTCACACATTTGGCTCATGCCATGAAGCACTATCCCAAGAAACTTAGGAATAATTTGGAAATTAGCACTTTTTAGGAAATATTCCCAAGAGGTAGTCTGGATGGAGCCATACACCTCTGAAGGTGTATTTTACCTTTATAATCACAGAAAGGCACAAAGTTAATTTGTAGGCATAGAGCAGTGATAGGGGATATACATCATAAAGTCACCCCAAGACAGACTGGAAGAGCTAAATGGTGTACATGGGGTCAAAATGTGCCAGCTGGGTTCCATGCCAAAAACAGGTCCTGACACTGTTATTTTGCTGGTAGAGATGCAGCCAAAGAGAAATAATAATACAATTAACAACAGGTAATAGGTAAAGCCAATCCAAATACACTTATCTGAAAATGAACACAATGATCTGAGTAACAAAACTCTTCTTGGAAAAGTTTGGGATATAGGAAAACACCAGCATACACCAAACTTTTCTCAGAATCTTCTAGGCTGGAAAAGACCTCTAAGGTTATTGAGTCCCATTATAGTCTGATCACCACAACCATTTTATTGTACTGGAGATGAAACAGGGCTTTAGTACCCTGTATTTCCACTTGTGTTATTGAAATGGCAATCCAAACTTAGTTGTGCCTGATAAAATAAATTATTATTATAATGATGAGAGTCAATATTTCTCTGACAGTAATTAAAAACACCTTTCCAAAATGAAAACACCTTCCCCAAGCTTCAGCTACCCCTTAAAGAGACCCTCATTTGTGCTGGATATTCAGTCTGGTTCAGCATTATTCTGTGTTTATCCAAGACAGGATGGCTATTGCTGCAAACCTCTATGATTTAACTACCTTGTAGTTTAAAAAGTTATCCTATGTTTTCATGACTTGAATATGTGTTACAATGATTTAAAAGAGAATTGTGGGCTGTCATGAAAAAACTCTAAAAAAGATATCAGTATAAGAGGCTGTAATTCTTTCTCTAATACAGAGTAAACTTGTAAAACTGAAATAATTCTTTCTCCAATACACTGTAAACTCGTGAAATTAAGAGAATGAAATACAGACTTTTCACTTAGAATTTAGTCTAGAAAGCCGGTTCTGGTTAAACCTTTTTAAGTGGAACTTTTAATTCCAATATCTACTGTACAGATTTTTTATACTGTATTTATTTTTTAAGCCAAATTTATCCTTTTGCATCATGCAAAGTTTGATTGAAGGTGGTTTGTGGCTCTGAATTCCCTAAACTTAATGGTTTGCTGTCGTAAGGGGAAGGACTGACTCCATGGATCACTGGATGCTACTAGCAGCTTCTTCTAACTGTGTGCTGGAGGAGATTATGAAAGAGCAAAATGAAGTATGCTCGGCTGGTGTCTCTCAAAGCATCTGCGTGACCATAACGGGACTCCAAAATCTCACTACCTGATATCTTGGCTTGATGATAGATTTCCCAGCGCTTAGATACGCTGAAGTCTCTCCAGCTCTGTCCCTCCCAGACATGCCACATATAATGTTGTGTCTGTCCATCTCCTTTTTTAACCTTGCAGATCAAACCCTTCCCACCTGAAGGGGAATGCAGTAGCCTCACTGTAATTACTTCCTGGTCATGTCCTGGCTGTGTTCAGCAGCACACGAAAGGCAAAGGTCAGCTCATGTCTTACAACACCCAACATTACCCGGAGCAGTCTGTCCAGTGCCTGCCACTCAGTGTGACAAAATGCAGCAGGCTCAGGACCCATATGATAATCCCGACAGTTTCTTTAGTAATTCCACCAGTCAATAAAAAAACCCTGCATGACATAAATGTTCAATCTTCATATCATAGGACAAGTTAATATTCATGCAGGGTTTCAGTTCAAGTGCTATCTCTGCAGCAACCCTCAGCAGCATGTCTCATTAGTCTCAGTGAGTATATTATCTTTCTTAATTAGAAACTCTTAAACTTTTTAGTCATGGGAATTCAAGGGTTGCAAAAGAAGAAAAAAATTTGTGTGATTCATTTTAATTACAGATTTACACATTGGAATGGGAAATTGGAAGTAATAATCTTAGTCTAACATTAACTAGGTAGTCATGTCTCAGATGTACTGTGCACCACTCAGGAAACATAACTAGCCTAGGATAAATGTGAAATTAAAAATTCAGAGTGCAAGGGAATGGGTATTTAATCACCCAATGGGACTATAGGTTAGGATTTTCTGAAGTGTTTTAAAATCTTCCCCTTCATGTGCAGAGTTTTGCCAAGGAACTGAATACCTTACCTGTGAGGTCAAGAGAAGAAATGCTCCAAATACGTGGGGTTCTGGTGAAATCTTTGAGTTCTTTAGTCAACAGCATAATTCACACTGACATCAGGTTGTTCATAACCTTGTCCTGCTCAAGGCAGCAGAAGAAATTTGGATCCTTCTAAGGGAAAGAGGTCTCCCTTTACCTTTCTTGCCTTTACCAACCAGCTCCTACCCCCTGTAGCCTCCTAGCAAAAATGATGGCTTTGGATATTTCAAAAACTGTAGGTGTTAATTTGCATTTTGTAATTGTCTAATGTTGGGGCTTTTCTGTTGTGTTGTTGATATTAATATTAAATCTATTGTTCATTGATTGCTGATTAAATGTTTTGATTGCGATCTGGTTTAACCAAATGAACTGAGCAGTTTTCCCCTACATCGTTATTGCCAAGTGTCTGTCATTCAGTTGCCACTGACTTGAGACCCCTCATGTGTCTGTTTGCACCTCAGGTCCTCAGCAAAAAGGATCTTCCCTCTCTTCCCAGCATGCAAGGCAGTGGCCTAATTTTGGAATTCAGCTGCTTGGGCTTGTCAATATAATAAACTTGTTATCTGATATTGAGAACTTCTCCCTAAATACAGGAAGGCTGTGTATTATTATTTTTCCTAGTGACACTAAAAACTTAATAATAATATCTGTATATTACACGAAAATGATGATTTTATTAAGACAGACAGAAAAAATCAGTCTTTTTGACACACATAGTACAAGCAAAGAACTTCTATCCATCAGAGAATACAGAGGAAAAACTATTCTGTGCTAAATTTACCTTAAATTTTGGTCCACTTAATGTCTTTCATCAATTTCTATTGTCTCAGTTTAACAAATGGAATCATAAATAATGCAATCTACATCAACTGCACTTATTTTCAATTAGAATTTTTTTTTGTTCCCTGTTTTATGAATATTTAATAACTGTGTAACCTTGATGGAAGGAGTGCAATTTAGGAGGTCATAATGAATATGTAGAAAGTCTTTCTTTGTGAGTTCAACTTCTGGCTTTAAATTAACATCTAGTAAACCTTTCTGCACAATGCTCAGCTCATCAACTGTAAGATTTTCCCTATCTAGAAGTGCATGGGCAATTTCAAGATATGTTTTCTACTTCAAAGGGACTAGGTACTTTTTTTAAGCTTTTATTGATTATGACTTAAAATTTTAGAATACATATTTTAGGGTATATGTTAAAAATAAATAAAATTTTTAAAAATTAAGAAGTTAAGCCTAAAATACATATTTAGGATGTGTGATGCCAAATACAAAGATTATATATACCAGTAGCTCTGAAAACAGTGATTCGCTTGAAAAGTTTTTGCTTCTTGAGAGACAGGAACAACAATTGAATAGTTTCATTTGATTTTCTTGTTTCCCACAGTAAATTTATTTTAAAATACATTGTCACAGGAGAAATGCTGACACACTGCTAAACATTTACATTTACCAGTCATTTAAAATACAGTAAAGAGAAAATGTAACACTGTTGTCAAAAAAGAGAAGTACTTATGAGAGATATTCTTCTGGCAATAAGAAAAAATTTGTGAGTGAGTGAGCACTACTCAATCAAATTAAGACATAATTCTTAAATATGTGTGAGGTACAGGTGAACAGATGTGCAAAATTACGTAGCAAAATTTGTAGCAAAGGGCCTAGATTCTGTTCTGGGCAACAAAAGAAAGCAAGAATTTGATTTCTGACAGCCTTTCTTTTATGTACCACACAAATACCATTACAGCTGCAAACACTGGGTGTAATAGTTGCTTCAAACATAGCTGCTTCATTTGGAACTGGGTTATTAAATTACTTGTTTGGTATTTGATCATAAAATAGTTTTGAGCTTGTTGCCATTTCTTCTGTTATTCTTATCAATGTTGACACAGGAAAATATTTATATTTGCTAAGAAAATGGAAATTATCTTGTGGAATATGAACATTACTGCTTAATATATGGGTTTCAATGTCTTCTTAAGCAAGCTATTACTTTGTATTTCATTTCAGCGTCAGGATAAAACATAAACAGAAATAAGTTTGTTTCCCTGAAGCTGGAGCTGTTTTTAAGAATGTTCTGACTGCAAAGATGGAAACAATACTTCAAGTATTTGCACTGTAACTGTCTTCAATTACTGTCTGATAAAAAAAAGGGGAGGGGGGAAGGAAAAAAGATTGACTTGCCTGAGTGCTATTATATAGTTTTCTTTCAAATAGAAAATATTCCATGAGGAAGGAAATGATTATTCAAAGGGCAAAGAGAAATAATACATCTCACAAAGCAATCACACACAAAGCAGGTGCTTTAAGAGAGGAAGAACAAGTTGTTAAAGCTCAAGTTGAAAAAGTTGAGAGCTGTGATTCACAGGTCCTGGGTTACCTCTCAGTTTGACTTGGAGTTTGCACACAGAGCTGCTGACTTACACTGCTGTTATTGAAGGATGATGCCAGTGAGGAAGTCTCTGTTGCTGTGCATTTGAAACAGGAATTTTTACTTCTTTGTTCTGCTTTAAAAGGTAAAACACTGTTAACAAGGTAACAAAATCAGACCACCAGGGATGCCATAAGCAGATACTTCATCCATTTCCAGCCTTCCTGTAGTCAAACGAGATAGTGGCCCTACATGTACAGAATTTACCTTTCCAGTGTAATTTGGTATTCCATGAAAAAAGTCTGAAGGGGTTTTTAACCTATTCATCATATTTCAATGAAAATAGCTTTCAAAAGAAACTATCTTGAAATGACAGGTTTTCTAACCTGCAAGCTGTGTAAAAAAGCCCCACTTTTTCTGAGTTCAGTAAACCTACATATATCAGATATACAGCAGTCTATAAAAGACTAGTGCCTGAAAAATTTGTTTTTCATAAAACAGCATTTTAGTTGACTGATTACAGCTCAGTGGATTTTTTTTTTTTTTTTTGCAAAAACACCACTAAACAATTTATATTCTTATAAGCTATAAATTGTCATTTTAAAAATTCTTCCTCTTGTGGCTGAGACTACAATAGTTTTCAAATAATCAAGTAATGGTTTTTTGGTTAGCTTCATCTTTTACTGGAAAAATTCTAAAGGGAAGGAAAACAAATAAATAATTGTAAGTTACTTCCTTAGATGTTCTAACCACATTCCAGCAACACATTACAAATGACTGACATAATTAAAAAAAAAAGTACCACTAAAATCAGCCTCAAGAAATAAGTACTGTAGACAATTTAACTTAATGCTGCAAACAGGCAGTCTTTCTTAGCTTTTGTTTCTGTTGCAATCTGGGAAGACTGACATTAGTATCAATGTATGTATGAAGTTTTCTGGCCATGAAGTCACAAAGAACTTAAAGGCAATATCTCTTTGACTTTTATAGTATCAGATTATTTTTCTATGTCCTCAAGACTAGTCAGAATGATCAGGTAGAATAGTATGGCATCACTAAGGTTGGAAAGGACCTCTAAGATCATCACGTCCAACCATTAAGCCAACTCTGCCAGGTGCACCACTAGACCATGTCCTTAAGCAAGCCATGGCTGAAGTTTGCAGAGCCAGCTCAGTCTGAGCCAGCATGAGCCAGCTCAGCATTATTCAACTGCAGGAGCTCAGAGAGAACAAGATGGAGTTTATGTGCTGAGCAGGTTTCAGTACACCCACATCTGGGCTGCTACTGTGCCTGATTGGGTCACTCTAGCCATGGAGCTCTCGAACCCACACAGGACACCACAGCACCGCCAGGCCCCAGAGCAGAACGGCTGATCCAGCCCGTGCTGCACCCTTGTAGCCCATGGCATTCATCCAGGCACAGCACTGGTGAGCCTCCACCACCCTGCAAGCCTCCCTGCTTTTGTCATGCCCTGTGCTACTGAGCCAGCATGAATGGCACTGGTTCACTGATCTTTCACAGGAGCTGATTGTGCTCTCACAGCCGTCAACTCCTCCACAGCGCCCAGGAGCAACAGTGCATATACTACTGTTGATGTGCTCTTTCCTGAGGAGGTGGCAAATGCCAGTACCTTTTTATCTAACACTCCCACTGAACACAGCAGTTCTAACCTGCAAGCTCTGTAAAAAAGCCCCACTTTTTTCAATCAGTACATTTGCACCACTGGACAGGCACACTTTATGAGATGGCCATGGACCTATTAGACTAGTTAAAAAAATCCATAGATTTTTCCCAGCCCATATATTCAGAGTTCCTTTCAAAACAAACTAGGACACACTGGTCTATGGTCACACTCAGGTCTCATCCTCACAAACAGTTGGAATGGTCCAGGTTGCAAAGCTGAGTACCAGAGCAATGGCAAATCTGTGAGGCATATCTGCCCAACTTAACTGACAGGACCAAAGGCCTCATGGCATTGTTTACACTAAAAACTATAATTTTTGGACAAAGGCTTGCTACCTGGAGGTGAATGTCACTCTTTGTTCTTACAGTTTTCCTGTGTCATGGTCAATATCTGCTATTTTTGGTCACTTCAGCACTAAGAGTTGATAGGATGCTGAATAGGCCAAGTGGACACTAATTAGGTAAGTTAAGAAAATCAGAGGTCTATTTACTTAAAAAATGTAAGTTTCTAAAACAAGTGCACTAAAGCAAGTGCACAGAACTTCAGGATGGCAAAAAATTAGCACAAGATTTACTTTGCAAGTTCTTGTAGGGCATGAACTGGAAACTGCTGCAGAAGTAGTACAGAGAGGACCAGCCAACAAAGTAAGTCATGCTGACAGGGCTAATGCAATAACACTTTTCAAACTGTACAAACATTTGGAATAAAAATGGTCTATTCCATTCCTTCAAGCACGGCACGTTTTGCTCTACAAATATCTTGAGCTTTGATTTAGCAAAGCATTCAGCCATGTTCTTGCCTCTAAGCACACAGTTAAACTCTGCTTGCCACATACTAGATTTATTATACTGCAGGTCTGGAAATTCACGGCGTTTGACACTGAAATAGAAAGCTTCCCTTTGCTCTTGAGAAGTCTGTCATCAATCCATCAGTCAAGAAAGTTTAACTTTTTTTTTTTTTTTTTCCGATTGAGAAAGATATACCTCTAGGAATAAAATAACCTAGGTGGTAGGAATGAGCAACTCCAACAAAATAAAGTCAATTGTATACCCTGGTTATGGCTTGGCAAAAACTATTTCAAATTGGTGAATGCAGTACTCCTCTGCTTTGGGCTGTGCAGATGATATTGCAGGTTGCCAGTGTGGTTCAAGGAAACACAGAAAAGCTGTTTATGCATGAACCTGGGGACCAAAGCGGAGCAGAAACTAGCCATTTGCCAGGAAGCAAAATGTTTCCTGATCCTATAGTGCAAAGAGCAAGGAGGAATAGGAATGAACAAAAATTAACACCATAACCTGAACAAGCCCTAGAAACTTACTCTGGGAAAAGAAGGGGGATTTGGGGGCTAGTCTTGACTAAAAAGACCCTATAATAGTGTACTCACTTTGCTAAGATACTCTATTGGTTCATTCACAGCGAGTTCGATGAGAAGGGACTTAGCATTTCTTTCCCAAATAACATCAAAGAAACATCCTGAACAATTGGCACAATCCCTAAGTTCCTGCATTTTTGGTTAAGTGTTTAGATCAAAAGCAATCATTTTAAAGACCTCTGACTATGTTCTTGTTCCTTATCCTTCTCTGTCTCTGAACTGACTGCACAAAACCTCTGCATTTGGGTTTATAATCAATAGATTTATATTTAAATCACTTTTGCTGTCCCTAGACTCACTGCATTTTAATATTTTAAAACCATTAAATTGATCATGGTGGAATCTCTTATCATAAAATACTCATTACTTTAAATACATGTGTTTCATTTAGCATTTTAGAGCAGTCTCCATCTGCTGATTTTTCACTGGTCTCTTTTTCATTATCTCCATCCCTTTCCCTGCAGTCTATTGTATAACCTTGTAGCATATGTGAAGAACACAAAATGCACTAGGTTTTTATTTCACTCCCTTTATTGAAAATGGTGCCATTAGCTGTCCAGATTGTCCTTCACTAAGCCTTTTTACTACAAATTATGAAGCACTTCACTAATAAAATTAACATTATGACTATATGCTATATTCTATGCCATACCATTACTCTGTCTCATAAATCTGGTCTTCTTTTGAACATCCATAAATCTCTTACTAAACCTCACTGAAAATAATGGCAGGTCAGAATTCCATACTATTTATATAAGATTTACACTTTCTAGAATTTCTTGAATCAAATATGATACATAACACAGTTCAGTATTCCAACTGATGCAAGATTAAAAAGTAGTAGTTGCTCTAGAACAAGCTGTCTTGTCTATTGGGACTCTCAATCCCTGAAAGCTGTTGATCAGGGTTCTGAGAAGTGACAGAGGTCACTAAGCAAGACATATTTAGCATGAGAAATTACAGCCAACAGTGGGTTTAATACTGTATGTGTTACCAAAACAGATTAAATTTGAAGACAGACTGCAGTTGCACATGATTCTTTTCTTTCCCTGCAGCTCTTCTAATTTTGAAGCACTAATCAAATAGCAAACCCTTTTAAGCATTTTTGCACTAGGAGGAGGAATGTTTCGTGTACCATAAACAGTATGCCTATCCCCAAATTAATCTTCTGGCTGCTTCCTTTGCTATTTTAAAGAGACATCATAACTGCAGACATACTTTTTAGTTTTTAAAGGCTTTGACTTGAGTGTGAGATTAATAGTTTGGGGAGTTTTAATCAGTGAAAAACAGAGTTGGGGCAATTAAATCATGTTCATAAATACTCACAGAGAAAGCATAGATTATTACACTAGAACTTGACCTTAGTCTTAAAAATAAATCTATGCCAAATGTCAGTGTGAAGACTAAACATAATCTAAGTCAACCTTAATATGGTCAACTGACCTGGCATTACCCCACAGGTAACAATTGTGTATTACAGACCAGGCTGGGAAACTTACTTGTTTTTCACTTTCAAAAGAAAATTGTCCATTTATCTCACCGAAAATTCTTTATGATTTAAACTTTCCAACTAACCGTGGTTTCATCATGTTGAATCTGTCTAGAGTATCCTAAGTGCTACTGCCAGCACAATCGACATGATTATTTTTCCTATGTATCCTGAAGTTATTTTTAAAATGTTTTCAGTAAGACAGGTCAATTTTTTCTGGAACAACATCAGGGACTGCACTGTCTTCGTGGTTCTCCCAGGCTCTCTGCAGTTCTGGAACTGAAGCAGGAGTTTGAATGATGGCCCGCTCATATTTTTGACAGATGCAGTTCATTTGATACATTAACAAATATTTTGGGGTTGGTAGTCCATTTAAGGCATTAAATTATCATAATTTATCTTTGATTGTCACACAGTGTTATTTACAGTCTGGAAACATGTCCTGGCTTTGGAATTAAAGCTAAGATGACCAACTGACCTTTTGACTCTGTCTTTAGCCTAAGACTTCAAGACATTTTCACCATTAAATTGCCAGTTTATCTCCACTATTGCAGTGAGATGGACAGTGTTGGAATGGGATTTCTTCTGCCTAACTTAGCTACTTGAATTTAGACATCTAGTGAAATCCTGTCTTGTAGTTCTCTCTAAAACTACTACAAAGAGTTCAGAAATTCCAGGTAACTGCTTCCCAATACACTTGTGCTCACTGGTATGCCAAGTTACCTTGTGGAGGTACATGCCTAGCTTGGACTGAACACCTAATCTTGAAGCACTGTTTTATGTGAGATGAAGCATTTCCCTAATGGAGAATGTTCTCCTGAACTTCAAATGCTACAGCTAAAAATATAGAGACATAAGAGACAATCCTATAAAGACAGCACTTGCTGTGCTGCAGAACCTCACTTTGCATTGTCTTTCCGTCAAACAGAATGTACAGGTTTGATGGATGCTTCTGTTTTTTCTTCTGTTTTTTGAGTAGCTAACTGAAAGTCGATCTCATCACCTACAAGATGGAGCTTACACAAAGCAGAATGCTGAAGCTCACAAGAAGGTAAAATACTGGCCTGACCATGAGATCGGATGAGCCCATGGAAATTCAAGCCCTTCATCCTATAAGGCATCACAGGCTGGCAGCACAGCCTCATACACACCTGGGATTTTGTTTTTTTTGTTAATATTCTACAAAGAAACATTTTTAAGTATTATTACCTCTATTCATTTTCGCTTCTTAGAAAAAAACTTCTGGTCATTTGACTTGAGTTTATTTCAACCTGACCTCTCCTAAACAAACAGGATTAGTGTTCACATCTGTACATACTAGATGCCTTTGAATGAACTGCACAAACAGAACAGGCTGACATAGCCCACTTGGATACTTGTGAAAAGTGACTGGAGGTGTTAAAGGACACATTTATCATCCACTAGTCCTGTTATTTAAATACTCTTTGCTCTTACGTATCAAGCAGATTCAAGCAGGTTAGCATGATAGAAATACTAGACATCTCTTGCAAGGCCTGAGGAGCACAGGAGGAAAATGTCTCTATAATTGCAGTGCTGAAATCAGGGGCTCAGCAAATTTAAAAGAAAAGAAAATATGCAGATGAGTGAGAATTCACACAAACTGGGTGCAACATAATTTTATTGAGTAGTTATCTCTATAGAGACCTTTAGAAGAGACTGTGATGTTACCTATTCCACAGGAACACCAAATATCCAACAATACTTCCAGTCCTAAATTAATATTCTCTCTGAATACACTCTTTTTTTCCTCCCATCATCTCAAAATAGGGAATATTAGTTGTGTGCTGGTGACTCTGCCCTGCCCCTGATTCAAATGCTTGTCTTGCGTTTTGTGAAAAAAGAGCAGCTGTCCTAAAAATAAAATATTATTTAGTATTTAACTAAATCTTTATGGAAGACTGCTCATCAGAGTGCAACACACAATATCTCCCACCTTCTACTCCTCGAATCTGCTCTTCTCTGCATCTTCAGCCAGAAGTTTTGTCAAGCTGCTTGGGACTTTCTGAGGATATTTGTGTGGAGCAAGTCACTACAGGACAGTCCTGCTCCACGTAGTCATGTTTTCACAAGAGTAAGCTTCTTTCATGTGCCAGGTAGCACATGGACGACCACCTTCAGAGCCCTCCATGTGTATAACCCAAGTATGCAAGCTGTGCCTGCCACCAGCATCCCAGTCCTGTCCCTCTTGCTGGAATTCCCAATGTGTTTGGCACAGCGTGCCTGACCCTGTCCATCACCTTCATCTTCACCCCTGGACTCTAAAAATAAAGACTCCCCTGGCCCCTGGGGCACCCTCTCTTCTCTGCTCTTTGCAATGGAGGATATGAGGCTGCAAGGGTCCTCATAAGATTTCCTGCAACTCCTTTTCTTGCTATTCCCTCTGTTTCTCCTTCCTTTCCTTTGGGAAAATTGAGATGCAGATGTTCAGCATCAACAAAATAATCTTGTTCTACAGCAAACAAGTCAATCAAGCAGTTACTGCTAGCAGACATGTCAGCATGGCACGTACAGTTTTCAGTAGTGGTAGGGACAAATACAGCTGTTTGAGAATGGCTTTGCATCCGGCCTGGAAAAATGCCAAGCAAAATAGCTACAGAGATAAAGGAAAGAAGGAACACCTGTGCTCTCTGGATCACCAATAAAGTATCCCAGATTACAGCATTCACTGCAGTACAAATGAAGAGCCCAAGGGTCAAACAAAAGAGAGTCTTCCCAAACTTCTTTCTCGGAAGGGCCTTTAATAGTTGCACACGTATCCAAGGCTGGCTGACTGCTGCTTCTGCCACCCGAAAGGAATGTTTATGGAAACTAAAAGAGGCAAAAGTATGAGGAATAAGGGATGTTCAGAGTCAGTCTGTTAAGAACCAAAATGTTCCCCTGCAGTTCTGCAGAAACGGAACAAAAATGGTGCTGATTGCCTTTGACATATGCCTAGGCAGGGTGCTAAAAGAGAACACACAGCAGAGATACTTCTGTCAAGAAGGAGAAAATTAAGAATACAAAAACTGTGCTCAGCTATCCACTAACCAGTGCTCTATGATAGTTATTTCAGTTAAAGTCTCTGTCCTTTCCTCCCCCTGGAAAACCAGATTGTATCAGCAAAGAAAATAATGAAAAGGAAAAGGAATGTATAAATAATTGCCATAAATTATATACTGCTTTTTTCTATACAGAAGTATCTGACATTTTAACTGCTTCTGTGAGGAGCAGAAGACTCAATAAAAGTCTCAGATTTGCACAATCTTAGAAAAGCAGTAAATGCATTAAATTTTTCAACAAAACTTGGACTGTGCTCTCAGGCTACAGATTGACTTATAATGTACAGGGAATGGAAAAGAATCACCCTTACTAATCAGAGCTTTCCTCTGAGAAGGAAGGGTGTGTTTTTATCAATTGCTATTCAGAGCTGTAGATCAATATGAGTGTTGTAGTCAAAACCATCAAGCAATTATCAACTTAAAATATAACTATGTAAGTCAGTCATTCTCTGGGTGGGGATTTCCAGGTGTTGAGAGAAGTTTAGGCTCCCAGAACAGTCTCTTTAGTTTACAGATGTATCTATCTGACCCAAGATAACATAGCCTAAACACAGCTGAACAGTGCCACTTCAGACCCTGTGAGGATATCCAGGGCAGGCAATCTCCCCTAGGTCTCATGCATTTCTGCAGCCCTTAGAGGACATTTTGGAAAACAAAGACATCTCAAGCGGCAGCTGGTACCTAAATTTAGGCATCTTTCTTATTTAGGATGAGCAGGACACATTTCCAGGCTCCACTGACAGTATTGACTGGATGTCCACTTACCACTCAACACCAGCTCATGTGAGCACCCACACATAAATACCTGAGGTCAGATACATTATTGAAAAGCTAAACCGCATCCCAATTTTAGATCACATCAAAAACCCCATAGTTCATAGCAGGAACTGCACCTTAGATACAGGTTAGGAGTAGCTGTGGCTCTTGAGTCTTCTTGCTGTAATGTCCTTTTCATTTTATTGAGTTAATCTTCCTCCATGGCCAGGAGCAGAGTTGAGTTTTAGGGCCCGCACTTCCACATGAACACCAGCAACAAGACCGATATTTTTGCTGCTTTTGTAGCTTTCATAACACACTACTTGAGAATCCCAGAGTCCTTTTTTACTGACATTTTCTTTAGAGGCTGCCTGCAAGGGAGCAGCTACTGGTTTTATTCCATTTTGGAGAAGATTGTGCAGCTCAGGGGTCATATTTTTAAGGTAACACCATCACTGTGAGCACATATAGCCCAAGTGAAATTTTTAAAGCACCTCAGACTCTAATTTCAGATGAAAAATTAGGCTCTTTTTGTATAAGTGCTTCTGAAAATCCCACTAGGGTCCCATTTCCTGATTCATTGCCTAACTTGCTTGTAAATTCTGCTATGCCTTGTTCAAGGTGACATACAACTTTTGGATGCTACTTTTCATCTTCTTGTCTCCTCAGCTCACTTTGGTTTTGGACACTAATCTTTTTGCCTCCCTGACCCCAAACCCAAACTCGTTCCTAAGGTCCATCTGGCATGAATGCATCACGGTGGGATGTGGTCTGGAGGGTCAGTTCATTTGCTGTTTTCCTCTGCATGCAGCGAGACCCAAGGGGCTCTTCCTCATAACCCTGCACACACTTTGCATTTTTGCTATTAAAAATCTTCCCACAGTCTTAGTACTGTGCTATGGGTTACTTATATTTGAATTAGCCACTTAAACACATCAATGCAACAGGGAACACAATCTTTCTAGGTAGCTGCTGTACCACAGTTTCACCAGAAAACTAAGAAAAAAAATTGTTTATTAATATCCAGCATAAATATTTGCTGCAAATACAAACAATTCCTGTTTTCTTCTAGCAGTAGGAGACTTGGAAAATAATCTATCATTGTTTCCTTTCTAACCACTTTTTCTAGACATGGAAACAGCAAAGAACATTTTTTGCTCTTAAGAAAATAAATCCATTTCTTCATAGTTTTAAGCTGATTTCTCTGTAACAAGCACAGTTGCTGTTATTTGACATATCCTTGATTTAAAATGGGGGATGAATAAAATAGAAGATGGCACTAATAAATGAGAAATTATTTAATCCACCAATTAGATACCAGTTTCTGCCAGGTTTTCTCAGGAGATGTTGGTCTGCTGCATGTAAGCTTCTTCACAAATACTGTGTATGCTTTCAACAATATATACAGAATGATGAAGCTTTCAAAAAGGAAATCTCTTCTGAACATCAGAAGTGACTAATTTCCTCAGTATCTTAAACAATTTTCCAGAGCTGTAAAGTAGTATACAGGAGAATTAGCTCATAGCTGTGCTTGATTTCCCTAGCCAATAAATTCAAGCTCTATCTCTGCATTTTAAAGTGTTTTATAATAGGAAGCGAACTCCATAATTCATCATCCTACTCTCTCCTTATGTGAGTTTAAAATTCAGCTCCTCATCTTTTATGAGGTAGATAAGCAAAAGTGAAATTAAAATGGGATTTTTCATTATTTGTAAGAATTGTTATAGCCTTAGAAGGGTTATCCAAAAAACAAGCAAAAGAGCTTGTGGGTTACAAATAGTTTAGAAAATATAATGCAATCCTCATATTCAAAAGAAAAGTGGTACACCATATAAATGACAGATGTCTGTTGAGAAACTACTAAAGCTGGTGCAGACAGCTTTGGACACCAACAAGACACTTGCTGAAGGAAAAAAGCATATCAAAAACTTGTTGGCTTGAAGGACTTGGAAAGAGGTAGTAGAGATATGCTTCAGATAGTTTTTGCCACTGTATCAGTAATGTTGACTTTCTTTCTTTGGAACTGCATGTGAGACAAGGATCAGAGAACATGTGGCTTCTGTGATGGAAATGATTATTCATTTCATATTAACTGAGTTGTGAATGTGTTTTTCTTGTGAAAAAAACAAAAAGCAGAAGAGTCATAAAACAAAACATGATTTTTTTTTTTAAGTGAAAATGACTTTCAGAGCAAAAAATCTGATCAAATGGGAAAATGAAAAAAAATTCTGCCTCTTGAAAAAATAAAAATAAAAAAAAATATTTCCTTACTAGCTATGATCAATTCAGGTATACAGATGTTGGTGAATAAAGCAATAGATGGCATTACTTTGTGGAATACATTGCTTTCAGGAATGATAGAAAGACCATGTTAAGCCTTTCTAACAGTTCTTAAAAAAAAATATGTTATTATAAAATTCAATATTAGATATATCTTTTCTTTTTTTTATATATAGTCATAGAAGTTCTGTCTTAAAATTTACATTTTATCTAGTTTTCTTTAGGCTTGACAAAAGATTTGCCAACAATTATATTGAAGAAAAGTAAAAGGAAAAGTTAATCTTCTGTAACACATGAGATCTCCCCAGTGGGTCTGCTACTGGGAAAATGTAATATTATCAAAATAAAACAAATCATAATGGCAAATTTGTGCAACTGCACATTTTATTTTTTCTTCATAAACTTCTTGTTTGCCCTGCACAATTACATCAAATGACATTTTAGACTTTTAGGGTGGTTCAAGGGGAAGGCAGAAAGCAGGAGTACCCAGTTTCCAATGGAAACAAACTTTATGCAAACCCTCTCTACGAAACCTTCAGCCTTTACCTCCCCTATACAAATTCAAACCTAGTTGCTTATCAAGAGTTAAATGCTACAAGGTGGAATGGCAAGACCCATTAAAGCCTGAGATCATTTTGCTTCCATGTAATAGGCATATAAACTATAAATATAATTCTGATTTCCCTTTTATTATGGTCCCAAAATGCTACGAGATTTCTGCAAGTACAAAGTTCATGATATAACTATTAATATAGAGCTGAGTAGATCCAAATGGGCAGTGTAGTCAGCATGTGGAATCTACAGAACATACCCAAAACAAAGTTGAACCTGAAAAATGCTCTTCAGTTTATGTAAATTATATAGCTCCAACAACTCTAAAGAATTTACAAACTTATGTCAAATCCCACTTGTCAACCAACTGATCCATAATGCTTAGCCATAATCTGCACACTTTCTCTAAAGAGTAAAACATGGGGGTTGACATGCAGAGAAAATGCACTAAGCAGTTAATAACCTCTACTGCTTGACAGATGTTTTCTTCTTACGCATAATATCCAAACAAATAGTAATATAAGAGTTTTATTTTCTCCAGGATTTTCCATGCAAATGTAAGAAAGATATATGTTACTTGTGCTGCTCAGAACATCTGACAGTTCTGCAGTATGCTAGCAAAACCCAGCTCATATAGCTGATTCAGTGAGCATTGATATTCATTAAAAGCAACAATAGAGTGATATTGCCCTGATTTAGAGGTCTGGCAGGAAAGTGGTGGCAAGAGTCAAAGTTAGCCCCAAATTCCCTGTCTTACTCCTGACCCAAGCATGCACATACACCAGCCCACAGCTCACTATGTCCTGCTATTAAAGGAAGTCTGCTTCCCATGGAGAGCAATGAGGTCAGGGCATGATCCACTTCAGTGTTGATGTCTTTGCACTACTGCTTGCACTACAAGAGCTGTGTCTTGCCATGGACTTGATAAGCTGCATCATTGGCACACTGGGGCCAAAGCTTTAAACACTGGTGAGTGAGATGCTGGAAAGCAGTGCCGTGGAAAGGGACTTGGGAGTCCTGGTCAGTGGTGAGTTGAACGTGAGTCAGCAGTGCCCTGGCAGCCAGGAGGGCCGAGTGTGTCCTGGGGGCATCAGGCACAGCATCGCCAGCCGGGCAAGGGAGGGGATTGTCCTGCTCTGCTCTGCACTGGGGTGGCCTCACCCTGAATCCTGGGGGCAGTTTTGGGTGCCACAATATGAGAAAGGCATTAAGCCATTAGAGAGCATCCAAAGGAGCATCACAAGGATGGTGAAGGGCCTTGACGGGAAGCCATGTGAGGAGTGGCTGAGGGCACTTGGTCTGTTCAGCCTGGAGGAGACTGAGGGGAGACCTCACTGCAGTTAAAGCTTCCTCGTGAGGGGGAGAGGAGAGGCAGAAACTGATCTCTTCTCTGTGGTGACAGTGACAGGACCTGAGGGGATGACCTGAAGTGTCAGGGGAGGTTTAGGCTGGATATTAGAAAAAAGTTTTTCACCCAGAGGGTGGATGGGCACTGGAACAGGCTCCCCAGGGCAGTGGTCACAGCCCCAAATCTGACAGAGTTCAAGAAGTGTTTGGACAATGCCCTCAGGCACATGGTGTGACTCTTGGGCATGGTCCTGTGCAGGGCCAGGAGTTGGACTGGGTGATCCTTGTGGGTCGCTTCCAACTCGGCATAAGGTGTGGGTCCTTGACTCTCAGCAAGCAAGGTTCAGCCTTGAGCTGGGCACAGAAGCCCTTTATTACACACCAGGGGACATTTTTTTGGCCTGGGATATTGCTAAATCACCCATTTCCCAGGAAAGATTCTTAGATAGCAAGCTAGAAGTCATTTCTCTCTCGGGGTGTCCTGAATTTCTGCAGAAAAGAGTTTAGGGTTAGCTGGGCCATCACTGACACCAAAGCTCTCTCCCTTGACGATGAGGTCACAGGATCCAGTCCCAGCTCCCTAGCATGTTTGTTTATTTTATTCACTGGCTGTTTAATATTTAATATATAAACTCTACTTAGGACAAGAACAGGAATCCACAATTCCTGCTTTTTAGGCAAATTTCCTCATAACATTATTAAAGACTTTTGCTGTTCCTGTGTTTTCTGACTTTTTTAGTGGCTCTTCATTTCTTTGCTGCACAACAAAAAGACTTCAAGGAAAAGGGGAAGTGTCTGACAGATGCCAAGATCATGTCTAGTTTGGATAGTTTCCTGATGAATGATTTTGAACTTCTCCAGCGTTAAGAGCTTGTTGACTGTCCCTGGGGTGAATTACCCCTGACATCTGATCCAGGTGAACCACAAATTAAGTGATTTCTCTTTCCTGTAGTAATATAATAAGATAGTCTCATGAAAGTAGGTGATGCTTTTTTGCTCATTTTCACAGATACGCCATAGGTATATTTTGAATACCTTTATGGAGTTTTTCAAGAAACTAAATAGCAAAGCAAAACAAAAGATCTCAGCTTTGACTCGGGTAAGACACAGAGCTGCAGGAAGGAGAATTTGGTGTAATGAACTTTAAATAACTTTGCAATTTCACCAGCATTTGCAGACCTGAGGATTTCTGATTTTTCCTCTTCAGGCTGCATCCTAAATTCTAACTACATTCATTTTAAAATTCAGTTTAGAAGTTTTCAGCAATCCCATGTTCCTCTGTCTCAGTTTTTCTTGTTGCATACAGCTAGCACTATTTCCCTACTTATGAGTGGGGGTTTAAAAACAACTACTGAAAACTTGGAAGTTTTTGTGCTGTTACACATTTCCTTGGATGAAATTTTCTTTAAGATTGCTGGAGTTCAACTCTTGCTGCTGCTAAGTTAGATCAGTATCAGTGTAGACACCCAGTGGGAAACTGGGTATGAAGTTTTCACTCAACCAGGAGAAAAGAAGGATTGAAAATGAAGCAAAGGACAAAGAATGAGAGAAAAAAGTGAAGGAAGTGGGACAGCTTTTTCCTTCAGAGTCCTAGAAGCTTGTATCCACAGCAATAACTTATTATTGCAATGCTTGATTTTAATAGATGGTAAAAAAACAGTTTCCTGCAAAACTTAGCTTCTCATGGTACTGATTTAAATGGGGTCCTTAATTTCAATTGGAAGTATAAACACTTAATTCAGTGATTGTGTTGGAATGACAAACTGAAAGAAACATGAGATTGAAAAACCACAAAGTGTATGTTAAGAATGCTCAGTTGAACAGAGAAAACAAGGTAGCGTCCCTCCAGAAGAGATCACTTGATCTGTGTCTCAGTCCTTTCTCTGGCAAGATGCTGAAAGGGTCTGAAAGCAAATTTCTCCAATTCATTCTAGCTGGGTGATGAAAGAAGGATAGCCTGCATAGAAGGTATATTTTACCAAAGCTCATTAAAGGACTTGTAATTAAGAACAAGGCTTTGGTCCTGCATTTAAAAAACAAACTTGAGAAACATTTCCCGTATGGAAAGCAGGCTGAAAGGATCGTGCTTTAAAGAAAAAATCCCTCCTAAACTAAACCAGACCTGTCCAGTCCTGTCCTAACCTGAGGTTAGATGAATATTTTGTGTGCTCCTCTGAGACACATTGCTCCTAGGATTCTTTCCCCATTTTAAGTAAGGAAGGCTGGAAGACAGTCTATCTGATTTAAGCTATTTTACTGGGAATTTCTGCCATATTTTGAGCATGTTCCAAGTAGCATTTGAGATATAAATAGCAGAATAAACAAACAGCTGCGCAAGCAAAGTTGAAAAGTCAGAAACCAACAAGATTATCAGTTGTTTCTGCAGTACTTCCAGCCTGCTCACATACCAAATGTGATATCATATGACAAACAAATTCTTTATTGCCAGCAGCTAGATTTGACATTTCTTCATTCCCTACTTAATCATTCTGAAGACTCTTTTTCCATATTTTCTTTCTGAAAAGAGAGAAAATTATATTAAAACCACCAACAATGAAAGTTCCATGGTTTTGGTCAAAATTCCTTGCTAATAGTTTGCATTTCACTTGCTTTATGGTATATTTATAAATACAAGGGTAGTTATATGTTGCAAAATGAAAGTCCAGAGGTAAAATAAAATGTTCCTTCCCTTCTAAACCTACTTTTATTCAAGGCCCTGAAGTGGGAATATGTCTTTTGTCCAATACTTGTGTGCAAATACTGTTTATGATAAAATAATGAACAGGCATAAGACTCTCTGTATCCCATATTTGATTATGAATACTACTCTGGCATTTCTTCCTGACTATAAACACAAAGAAATAGACAATCCTGCATAATGAAATAGCTAGACTAATGAGAATGCCAGTCTTTTAATGCTCTCTACAAATGCAAATAAGTTAAAATGTATTTACTGATTGCTGAATAAATACCTGTCTTCACTGGGTTTTAATCTGAGTTTATATCCTCTAGTTCACAAGAATTTTTTTTTATTAAACTGAGTTAAAGCTTTTTGGTTTTTAATGGGCTATAATGTATGTGACCAAACTGTTTAGATCTGTTAACATTTTCCAGAGCTCTGGTGCAGAAGATGATTTATGATTCTTACCAACAAGGATCAAAATCTCTGCTGAAAATACTGTGAAGAATCACATTCACTTTAATGCCTTGAAATTAAGCATAAAATTGAGCTTCTTTCATTTATTATACTGCCAGTTTCAATAGTGTAGTAGCAGCATTTGAATGCATTGCATTGGTGTTCAGTCATTAATGTGCAAAGGAAGTTAAAGTGTATTTTAAAGACTCACTGCCCAAAAGTAATTTTTAAGCTGCTTTGAAATTCCTCTTCATGTTTTGAAATTGTTTATGTGTTTTGACTTATTTATTTCAGTGGGAATGGCTATTTGGCCTTTAAATGTGCCAGTCCTTTTTTGAATCCTGGTAGTTCATTTTCTAACTTGGGTGTAGGTCTCCTCTGATTCAGGTTCTCATGTCAACATTGAAGTGATTCTTCTTAAACACTGCTCTTTCATTTTTGTTTTCTTGAGTGATGGTGGCATTTGTGAATTCTGTAAGTATGATTGCAGCTTGAATTTGGAGAGAGTTAATCCAGGAACATTTATTCTGCTGCCATTAGACCACAGTCTCATGGGATGAGCTGAGAGGAAAGTACAGGATACCCAAAACATTTAAAATATATTGGACAATATATTGGACAAGAAATTGGAGCCCTTTGAGCTCTTTCCAAGTACTTGTGATGTCCATTAGTCATATTTGGTCGATGATCTCTGGAGTATCTTTTTTAGGAGGTGAGCTAATAGCTGCAAAAGATGGATAGTCAACTAAAACACTTAGAGGGATACAGCCTATCAAAACAAGATGGAGTTTTTTATATTAATAGTTTAAGTAATACGTTAATATGCCAATTACCAATCTCAACCAATTACCAATCTCAACATACTGCAGAGAGGGAACTGGTATCATCATTGCCATCTGACAAAAATTATATCCAACTTTTCAAGGTCACCCATGCAGTACGTAGCAGAGTTAAGAGTAAAATGAAGGTCTAAGAAAACACTGCTTGTGATCAGCCAGCAACAGGCTCTGTAAGAAGCTACTTGCTGTCTAAAGAGTTATAGCATGGGGGAAGGAGAGAAGCAGAGCAGTGCAATGAAAGGACAGAGGAGAAGCAAAATGAGATGACTTCCCCAAGGAAATTCAATGATGAAGCCAAACTCAGAGTTCGTGCACATCACTCGTAGTCATGTTCACCCCACCTGTAGGACATCCATAGTACAGTGCAGAAGAATGTGTTTTCCTGAGTGTTGATGTTTATGGCACTGAATATCCAGCCCACCAGATATTTCAGAGGACTCTCCTCAGACAGAGTCAGGCAAGAGCTGGAAGGTGTTCCATTACTTTACTCAGGGTCCTGTAAATATAACTATTTATCCCAGTCTCTATGTGCTAATTGCTACCCCCCTTTCATTGTCAAGAGCTTTCCTCTCTCCTCAGACAATACTGTCAGTAAGTTCTCAACTTAGTGTCCTTCACACTGCTCCTGACACTTTTATTATGTATAAATACCTTTATACAATTGCAAAACTCCTTTCAAAGCTTTTCTTTGCCAGAACACTTCACAGTGGTTAAGAAACAGCCTGCTATTTTTAAATCTTGCTGCACAAGTAAGTAAGTGTTAAAATACTTATCTTCTGTCTGTACCTAGCTATGGTCTCCAGATTTATAAACACTTCACACAAGGGAACCCAGGTTAAGCAGAAGGATATCCACGCACTATTGAAATACAAATATGCCTTTGTTCATGTTTCTCTCTCTTTAAGTCTGTTTAATCTAGAACATGATCTTTGCATGCAGTCAGTCAGATATGAGAAGAGACTTATGTCAAAAGCACTGACTCAGAATCGTTCCTCAGCCCTTACTGGGCAGGACATGTCACTGAGAAATGAACAGAACTTCAAGAACAACCAGTTTCCTCAGGTAACAAAAATTTTACAGAAAGAATCAGTATGGGGTCTGCTCAGACCGGTCAGGAGAGCATTCTTGTTTTATTGTAGAAATAGTAAGATTAACAGTAAATATAGATTATTTCTGGTATGTTACTCCTGGTACTGGAACTAGGTACTGGTAGAATGAAGAGGAAATGAAGTTTTCTTAAATATTTTTTAAATTATTTCAGATATTCTATGCTTTTTATATAGCAATGTGCACCATGTTCGTTTATTCTATTTACAGCAGCTAAAATAATATATATTCAAGATGATGATTCTTAACATAATGATATATGTATGAGGACTCTTGTTTTGTAGCCAGAGATTAGGTTAAATTTGTAAATGCAGGATTTTTTGTTCTCCAGTGCATAATTTTGGTCCTAAATATTGAAAATCAATGCACATTTTGACCTCTTAGTATAAAAATAAAGTTACAAAACCAAAATTATGGTGGACTTCTTCCTCTAAAGGTATGATTGATATTATCAGGCAGAGAAACTTTCTAGAAGTGTGGATACCTCCTGACTCTGGGATAGCTAAAGTCCATTTATGGAATTTTCCTTTATTTTACGACAGGTACAACAGCATGGAGAATCTGACACCTAGTGTAGACTTTCAATGCTCATGTAGAAGTAGAGCAAAAATCTTGAGGTTTGCTTACGGAAAGTTTTTCTCATCTTCCATCATTTAAAATATTTATTACTGTAATCTTTTACTTTGTCTATTCCACTAGAATGTCTGAAGCTCACGTCTGTATGAGAGACGAGATGATGTACCTCATAAAAAAACAAAGCTAAGTATTTTGTCCAAAACAGAAGCATGTCATGCCTGGGAAAGGGACCCTGACCCTTTTTCTTCTCAACATTTAGTATCATAACATTCACAGTAATGAGCCACTTTACATCGGGCTTTGATTACCTGGGGTGAGAGGGGATGTAATGGCTGATGTGAATATCACTACTTTGAGCTCTTCAGCTATTATCTCTTCCCATCAAATGCAAATCTCTAACCAGATTATGATTTTCTGTCTCTCTTTTCCTATATATTGCAGTAAATCATCTAAGACAGTTAAAGGAACCAGATTTTTAGATTTTATTTCCTTTTACTAATCTTGTGGCATAAATTCAGCTCAGCTTAAATCAAGCACTCAAGCTGAGCTGCCTGCTTTGCACGGTGATCTGCCAGTTGTCAGCAGCAAGCTGAAAGGAAATCAAAACCAGTATCTCAATATTTGAACAACTGTTATTGTAAATAATTGCAGGAGTGCAGCCTCTTAGAGAATGACTATATATTGAGGGTATGAATGCTGTGCCTCTAAAGTGCTTACACTGCTGCTTGTAGACAAACAGACAGAACACATCAATGCAACAAACAAGACAGAAAGAAGAAATGAGATGCAAAATTCTTACAGTTCACATAAATATTTAAATGTCATCTATAGTTAGAATTGTCAATAACAAAGTTAATAGCAGCAGCATTTCCAGGAAAAAGCTCTGATAAATTTGAGAGGAAAATGTCACCCTGTGTCTTGTCACTTCCTCAAGTTAATTGGAAGTCCCAAGATGAAATGCAAGCTAAAGAATTCCATCTTCTTGTTTCATATGATAATAGGGCATTTTTTTGTGGCTATAATTTGGTCTCAGTTGACTTGAAAATTGCTCCAGGCCACCATGAAGTGTTTAAAGTTGATAATACAAAATACACAAATTTTGCAACATCTGTTTCTCACTTTGATTGTTTTGCATAGTTCATTTTTCTCCATTCCCAGCCACTAATATGAAATTTTCAGGTCAACAACACAATGTTCCTTTTCAGGTTATTGCACCTGCTCCACAACAGTTCAGTCAAAGTTCTTTTGAAAGAACTTCAGTTCTTTTATTATATTTCAAATAAGGAGGAATCTTTGGGGAGATAAGGAAACATAGATAAAATGGGCTGTGTCCCCCATCTGTCTGAATGAGTGCAATTCAAAAGTAAAGCAGTGCTAATAAAATAGGAGAATGAAACACTAAAAAGGACCATTGAAAAGTGGAATAGAGAATAATAGCTTTGTTTTTTAAAGTCAGCAAGGGGCTTGCATGTTGAATGTGTATAACGTCAAATGAGCCAGATGAAATAAGTATTTATCATTGGCTAGCACAGAGTGAATACTGAGTGGAAAGCAATTTTCAATTAACTGGTCATGCTACACTTACCTGAGGTTATGTTGCATAATCAATCATGAAGAAGTGTTATTTGCCTACTGTTTATGAGCCAGATGGTTCCAATACTTATTTTAAAACTAAAATACAATTTAAAAAAAGAGGGGACGCAATGGCAAACCTTGACTCCCACTGCAAAAAGTGAATAAAAGAAGTCTGTTGACTCTGTTGATGTATAATTTCAAAATATTTTGAAGATAAATATTATAGATGTTGGCATCTAACAACAGAAAGAAACATGGCATTATCCTTCTAAACTAATTCCACTACTACTTTTATAAAGAAAATTATTTCACTCTTGTTAATTACTGCAGGCTATGAAAGTGGAAAGAGGCAATTAAAGTGGCATGTAAAGGGATGCATGCAGATGGTCTGTATTCCCTCTTTGTATGGTGAAAGATGGTCAACTGTCCCCTTAACTAGCATTTATATTACATCATTTGGTGTCTTTTAGCATGTGTCTTGAAGTGGTTTCTCTCTTAGGCTAACCAAAATTTCACTCCTCTGCCACCTAGCACCCCTTTGCAATGCTCCTGCAAGGCCTCATGTTGTCCAGCTCTCCATGAGCCTGAAATTTTATGAAAAAAAGGCAACAAATTTGATGAAGGGTCTGGAGTACCAGTCTGATGAGGAGCAGCTGAGGGAGCTGGGGGTGTTTAGCCTGGAGAAAAAGATGCTCAGGAGTGACCTTATCACTCTCAACGACTGCCTGAAAGGAGGCTGTAGCTAGGTGGGGGTTGGTCTCTTCTCCCAAATAACAAGTGGTAAGACAGGAGGAAACACCCTCAAGTTGTCCCAGGGCAGGTTTGTATTGGATATTAGGAAAAATTTCTTGACTGAAAGGTTAGTCAAGTATTGGAACAGGCTGCCCAGGGAAGCAGAATCACCACTGCTGGGGGTGTTTAAAAGATGTGTAGATGAGGCATTTAGGGACATGGTTTAGTGGTGGACTTGGTGGTGTCAGGTTAACAGTTGGACTTGAGGGTCTCAGAGGTCTTCTCCACCCTAAAGGATTCTGTGATTCTAAGATGGAAAGGCACTTAGGGACAGTCAAACATAAATCTGCTTTGCAGCACCTTAGACACAGCACGTGGCTGAGACCAGCCATGGATGCAGACATCACTGATGGAAAAGATGCAGAGGCTGCCCTGTCCTGGTACCACAGTGCGTCACCCCACACCCGACAAGGTGTTCTCACACACAGACAGATGTAGCTGCAGGAACAGTATCACACATTCCTGTGCAATACAGACACAGTAAATGTCCCATCCCATCCTGCATCTCCTTCTAGAGGGACACACTCAAGCATGATAGCATTAAGGTTTTTTACAAGGGATCCATGATTTTGGGTTCCTCTTGAACATAACACAAAACTATGCCAAGCTCGCTCCTTCCCAAATTTGAAGTCTTTACAGTACTGGGGTCAATGGCAATTTATCACTGAAGGTGTGTATCAGACCTGATTCCTTTAGAGTCTCTTGAGCTTCTTTACTCTTCACCTTTGGAATTTCTGCCTATTGACTACTTTTCACTAGTTAAACAAACATATTCTGCACTTAAGAGCACAGAATGCAATTTGTGCTGACTTTACAATTGCTTAGGGCAAAGAGCTTTTTTCTTCAAAAAAAGGACTCCCAAAACCTTTGTAATATAAACAAATATCAATAATACTCATGTCTTGGAGCAGCCTATGTTTCCCATGCCAAAGTATTCAGTTAAAAATTGATGCACGGGGCAATGGGAGATGATGTTCATAATAATTTAAAGCATTCTTAAAATTTAGCTTGCTTCAAGTGATAAATAAAATGGCTAATTGTATTAATTTGATTTAATAAATACATATATAAATGTACAAGTGACTGTATTTGTAAAATATCAAAAAGGAATTCTGTTTCCCACAAATAAAAATATTCCAAATAACTTGAAAGGAACTGCCCATGTACTTACTAGTAAGCATGTGCACAAAGATCTCAGGAATGATTGCATAGTCAAAGGCATCATTTTCAGAAGGCAGCAAAGATTATTTTAAACACAAACACTGAATCACCCTAGAATTTCAAGCATTTTATAAAAGCTAGTTAATTATATTTCATGTTTACTGAATTCTTAATCAGAAGAGCTCAGCACCTTTTGCAGTAATTAATTAATTTTCTCTTCTGACACCACAGTGAGGTAGGAAAATATTATTGTTCCCTCTTATAATTTGAGGGAAGTCAAAAGCAGTGCCTCTTTTCAGTGATGCTGCAGGACCCCAGCTGCCTCCAGCAGCCTGTCTCAGCAGCACACTGAACACCACTCAGTTGCTGTGTGCTTTTTGCAGGTGTTGGAATTTTTTTCAAGCAGTGACATGTAAGAAAGTCAGAAACAGCAC
>VXAD01011634.1:2599895-2645420 GCA_013399195.1 Dicrurus megarhynchus | reverse complement strand
TATATATATATAAAATAAAATAAAATAAAAAAAAATAGAAAAAGCATTTGGGAAAAAAGATCTGTAAGACTGGTTTGGAGCTTGACCCTCACCAAGTTCAGTCCTAGCTCTGCTGCAGAATTTCTTTTGTAGAATGAAAAATTCTACAGTTCATACTGAATGTAGAATTTTCTGACAACTCTCTTCTATTATGCCATTTACATTAATTTCAGAGATATAATTTAAAAGGTTATTAAGAGTAGAAGCTTATTCTATGTGTATGTACTAATTCAATTAAATACACTTATGCAAAAATTTATATATAAATTTTGTGTGTNTGCAATTTGTGCTGACTTTACAATTGCTTAGGGCAAAGAGCTTTTTTCTTCAAAAAAAGGACTCCCAAAACCTTTGTAATATAAACAAATATCAATAATACTCATGTCTTGGAGCAGCCTATGTTTCCCATGCCAAAGTATTCAGTTAAAAATTGATGCACGGGGCAATGGGAGATGATGTTCATAATAATTTAAAGCATTCTTAAAATTTAGCTTGCTTCAAGTGATAAATAAAATGGCTAATTGTATTAATTTGATTTAATAAATACATATATAAATGTACAAGTGACTGTATTTGTAAAATATCAAAAAGGAATTCTGTTTCCCACAAATAAAAATATTCCAAATAACTTGAAAGGAACTGCCCATGTACTTACTAGTAAGCATGTGCACAAAGATCTCAGGAATGATTGCATAGTCAAAGGCATCATTTTCAGAAGGCAGCAAAGATTATTTTAAACACAAACACTGAATCACCCTAGAATTTCAAGCATTTTATAAAAGCTAGTTAATTATATTTCATGTTTACTGAATTCTTAATCAGAAGAGCTCAGCACCTTTTGCAGTAATTAATTAATTTTCTCTTCTGACACCACAGTGAGGTAGGAAAATATTATTGTTCCCTCTTATAATTTGAGGGAAGTCAAAAGCAGTGCCTCTTTTCAGTGATGCTGCAGGACCCCAGCTGCCTCCAGCAGCCTGTCTCAGCAGCACACTGAACACCACTCAGTTGCTGTGTGCTTTTTGCAGGTGTTGGAATTTTTTTCAAGCAGTGACATGTAAGAAAGTCAGAAACAGCACTCAACAGTGATGACTTTGAATCACTGAACTAACCTGTAGGAGAACATTTTCTCTAAAGAATGCTGACTAACTGTAAGGCACTTCTACACTCTCTTTTGCAACATCTTTATTAAAGTCAGCTTCAGACAACTTACCAGTTGCTGTTAACCGAGTGTGCATTGACACCAAAGTGAACAGAAGGGTGGTGCTAACAGAGACAAGATGTGTTACAAAGGGAACTGAACCCTGTGAAACAGAGAAAGCAATTCCCCAGAAAGTGCTAATGGGTGAAAGATACGCCTGCATCCCTGTACGTCCTATGGTTGAAGCCCTGCTGCTAACTAATGTTGTGCTAATTAAATAAGATGCACTAAGTTTACTGACATGGCTATTATGCATCAGATACCACTCATCTCAAAACTTATGCCAGAATTTCAAAGTACTGGTGAAAGTGTAGTTGGCATTCAAGCAGTGTAGGATGTACACAGGAAATGCACAGTCTGTTGTGTTGGGCTGGAACAGCTTTTGTGATAGAACAGGAACAGACCTTTTCCTCTTAACCTGCCGACCCGTACCGAGGGCAAGAGCTCACACCTCAGTAGTGTTGGTTACTGTGTTGTTCTTCAGCTAGTGGGTAGCATAGCAGTGATGTGTCTGGTGTAACTCACAGGTAATGTGCCTGGTGCATCCGCTCACATCTGCTGGAACATCTTCAGGCAGGACTCAAGGACTGCTTTACAGAAACACTTTGATGACACTACTAATATATTTCACTCCCCATTTGTCCTCCTGTGCAGTTTTCTACAGCTACCACTACGAAATGCCAGTAGCATTTGGGAGATGAAAGGAAAAGCAGTCTCTACATTCCTGATATTTCTGAAAACACTAGTCAATCACTTGCTTATCTTCTGCTGTTAGCTGTCACCACAGCTTCTCTTAGGCAACTTTGCAGGGAAAGGGCAGAAAATCTGACCAATTCACCTCATAAAATAGCAGGTCATCATCTTCTAGCTTCTGTCTAAGGTCACAGACAGGGAATATTTGATAAGAGCTAGCCAGTAGTCCTCTCAGAGATAAGGATTCCCTCCTTCAACTGGATACTGCAGGGGTTTCAGTGGCAGAAGAGGATCTCATCTGCTTTCCCTCCCCTATTTTTCCATCTTCCAAGAATGGAGCCATAAAAATAGCTTTGGATGCTTACAGAAATCCTTTGAACATTGCTGGGAGTCAATGGCTGGTATGATCCAAGACTCTGTGAAGAAGAGAGAAAGTGTTTCCTGGGGTGATGTCAATCAAATACCTTTACAAATAGTGGCTTTGGCTCACGGCCAACATGTGCACATGGACTGTATTGCTGGCCCAGTTAAACAGGGGTTCATTGTTCAAGGTTGTCGTACACCTTTCTCCACTCTTTTTTCAATCACACCAACTCTGAACAATTGATACACTTTTCTTGCAAATACAGAACGGCATTGAGGCATCTTTGATAAATGTAAGGGATTTCTTTCTCTTCACTTCCAAAGGTATATAAAGCCATGATAGANTAAATTTTGTGTGTATGTACATGTATGTGTATATGTATAAGTGTATGCAAATATATAATAGATATAATAAATAAAAATCATCCCTGTATTTTGTGATGGGTATTCCAGTCAGAATACTCTAATACTCTGCCTTTCTTAAACTCTCCACTTTCAATTCAAAGAGGAGAAATGGAATTGCATCTCTTTTCAATTGTCAAGCTTATTCAGCACTTTTGGTTCCAGAGATGGGATTGGTACTTTGTCAGAGCAGTAATTTAATGCAGGCCCACACGCAGAAGCACAGACTAAAAGTGCTTCATCAACAATGCAGTATTCCCTCCTCCTGCAGTGCAACTGCTCTTCAATTTATTGAAACCTGAAGGTGATTCACTGGGAAAAGAGAAAAAAATCATCTTGTCATGTGAGTTATTCATAACCCTAAAGATATAGGGACAAATCCAAGGAGATCCTGAGGACCTAAAACAATCATTTGAAGGATTGAGCTACAAAGATACAAAAGTACTGCACTGTAGTCACTTAAATGGGAAGTATCTACATCCCCTCTGGGGCAATAAGGACATGTAAGTGTATTGAAAGTCTGCAATAGGCCTAGTTGTGTATTGGTTGAACTTGACTAACTATATTAAGTATTCATATCCTCCTTCTAAAATTTACCTGATTCTTAGTGCTATAGAGAAAACTAAATTGTGGTTAAAAATAAAATAAATACTCAATGCGCAAATTCAGTATTATTACTCTACTACTTGTATTTAACCTCACAAGCCATATGGTTTATTTGTCAGCCATCAAGATTCATTATTTAGCACAAAAAATCTTCACAGAATTTATTGTTTCTACATCATCTGAGCATCTTGCTCCATAGTTCTTAGAGAAACGTGTGTACATGCATAGATGTCAGCCTGTAATTAATTAATAAGTTTTTTTGGTAGGATGAATCAAAAAATGCAGACTAGGAGACAGATATATATGGCTGTTTCAGGGCCTTAATTAAGGAAAGGTGCTTTACTTTGTATTTGCTCCACAACAGACTTGCATAGCAGAAGAGCTGCCCAAATAGTATTGTATTTCCCTCACCACTCTCCTAATGTTCTCCCTGCCTGAACATATCTGTAGCTGGATATAAACTCTGTATTGTGACATAGCCTCTCAACAGGTTTTCCACAAGGAGACCTTATTCCTGTGTTTAAATCCTCTCACTGAGTGTGTGCATATTTAGGCTTAAGTCCCAGGCTGAAGAGAATTTGTGTCTGGTTCATATCACTGCTCTTCTGGAGGCTTGAACTCACACTCATCAGTTAGTCAACTCAACTTTTTTTGCAGTCCTTTCCAAGGTCCTTCCAGCCTGAATTCCTTGTCAGACTCTTCTGCCCATCAAAGATAATGCCCTCCAAGAGACCCTTTTCAGGAGATTCCTCAGCATCCATACTGAAAATACCATGGAGGTATGAAGCCAACTTCTGCCACCACTCTTTATGTGAAGCGGCAGCTCAGAGTTTGGAAGACACTTTATCCACACACTTTATTCAGGGGCCAGAAACACGTAGCTTTGGGAAGGAAAGCAGTTCTTCAACTCCTCCTGTGTCCGGATCACCAGGTTGGGAAAGTAACCATCCTATCCGCAAAAGCTTGGTGCAGGCAATGTTGTAGGCTGTGTCCAAGCCCCTTCTTCCCTCTACAGTGCACTGAACACCTCTGGGTGAAAACTCAGCACTTTATGGAAATAATGATCATCTGGGACAAGAACTCAACAGGAAAAGGCTCAAATTCAGCACTCTGCTAGGAATGTGTTATCTACTGAGTAGAAGCGACTGACAAAAGTTAATATTTTCCAAGGTTAGATGGCACAGCAGATGCTTGTCTGCACCTTCAGCTGAAAAGACAGGTTAAGGGGCTTATAAAAGGGGGAATGACAGAACCATTGTGAGAGCTCCCAAACATATGCAGTTCCTCTATAAACAGCACCCAAACAAAATCCTCTTTTAAGTGTCAATGAAGTTTGGGCCTGTACTCGTAGTCTGAGAGTGTATTCAAAACACCTCGTACAGCCTGTGTACCCACTTGACTCTGCTTCCACCATCAGCCAAATTAGTACCATAAAGAAGCTTTTTTCTGTGAGCTCTGGCTTTGAATCGCAACAGAAATGTGAACAATTCCAGAGAGTCATTGAGGAGAATTGAGGGGGCCAGTTTTGGCCAGATTGTTTTCTGGGTGAGTCTGTTGTGTGCTGAAAAGAGTGACAATGCTGTCTGAGGATCTGGTTTTCTTTCCAGGACCTTCAGACCACCTAATTTGCTATCACCACCAATAATTAGAAGACTGGTTTGCAGCATACTGGATGCAGTGGACTGCATAGAATTGGTTGGCAGTGGGTGAAGAGAGTGTGAACAGCAGACTGGGAGGTTACAACACCACTGGGACTGTAGCAGGACTGTGGACAAGCCAATACAAACTGGTCAAGTGCTGGTCACATTTGATACCTTCAAGATGCCTACATGATCCTACTGTCACACTGAAACATCCCTTTGATCACCATGTTTTGCTGCCTGTTGACAAGGTTTCAACAGAAGGATGAGTTTCAGGTGAGGGCTGGCATGGGAGCTAATATTGACACCACTGTGGCTTAAAGACAAGTCAGATTTGGCTCTCCTGCTTCCTAGGGGAGCACTAGAAGCATCGGGCTCCTGGTTACAGTTAAATATTGCAAAAAGACTGCAGCCAGCTCCCCCATTTTCCTGTCTTATCCACAAAGCTGCGACAGAGCTACAGAAAGACTTCAATATAGTTCACAGAGTTTCAGTGTGTCCTATGAACTGAACTTCTTCAAGCATCTGGGAAAGACAGGCAGATCCATATTACTTACAAAGTAGGCAAAATGTGGCTGGATATGAAATCACTTTAAACCCCCTCAAAACATACAACAGTACACAGCTACTACTAGGAGAAAGTATCAGTTGAAGTTCAGTATCCTAGGCACATACACTGGGAAAATTTAATCACCATAAGCCTAGGACAGAAGACAGTTTTAATGGTTTAATTACAGAGATTACAGCAGTTTTATTGATAAGTTGCATGCAGTTCACAAAACAAATTAAAGAAAAATGCTCTGTGAGCCACTGACCCTCCTGAAAATCCCATGCTGTGATCCTTCATTTTTAGTACTGTCTTTATTGCCCCTAATATAAATAGATTTGCTTTCATAAAGGTTCCAGAATTCAGCCCAGAATAACACTGTTATGGACCAAATAACAAGGTTGGGTTTACCTCAAGCAGTGACATTAAAGATGGAAAATTCACTAAAAAACACAGGGAAAAATACACAAAGAAAGTAACGTCAACATTTTATTTGTGCTGAGGTAGCTTGCCATATTGTGGAATAGTCAGCTGAGATATTTGCAGTTTGTATAGTGGCATTTTTCAGTTTTATTGAGATTTTAAACAGTAGGAACAAGGAAATAGCAAGCAGCATCATTTACATGTCAGAGCATATCCAGATTACACAGAGGCAGCAGCAAATGCCAGCAGTTACAGCCTGAGCAGCCGCACAGAACCCAAAGCTCCATCAGTCACACGAGTCACGCTCACTGCGAGTCGTGCCAGCGCCAGGAAGGTGATGTTAGAAAGGTGACTGGGAGGGGGGAGTGTGATTTAATGTGAGCCCTCTCCTAACCAAGGAGAAGGATGCTTGCCAGTAGCGAAAGGTGGATTATCAGATGGAGAAGCGGGTATTGGCTGTCGGATCTACTGGTGAACGGATCATATCCATCACTACTGCCCTCCTCACACGGAATATGGATTGTGAGTTTGGCCAGTGAAGATGGGCTACACAGCTCTGCTGGCCACTTGAATGGGAAGGTGCTGCTGGGTCTCTTCAGGTGCTAAGGAAGGTTTTGCCTGACTGAGTTTATAGTCATGACAGGTTCAATCACAGGTGGGCCCTAAAACAGGCTAAAGATGCTCTATGAGGAAACAAAATCAAAACAAACACACTTTTAAAATGGAGAGTTGACACCCAAGGAATTAAAAACCCAGTGTATCTTGAAGCTTCCATGACTTACTGGAGGAGGAGAAAACTGAAACTAAAAGAAAACAAATGAAAAAAGCAACCAAAACTTAACTTCTTGCTTAGTTTTATGCCTTGTGCTAAGGAAATGATGCAGCTTACATTAATATAGTAAAATTAGCATCCACAGTGTCACAAGCATGCGAAATTATATCTGCAGAATAAGAGGACACAATTGTTTTTTCATTTCTTCTTTATGTTAAAGAAACAGCTGCAATTTTAATTTTTTTTTTAGTGCTAGTGAACTTTTGTTGTTTGGAAAACTAAATAAATGGTTACAAATGAGCCATAACATAACCTTTTTCTCAGACTAAGCTACAGAGAATAAATATTTAAATGTTCTTTAGCTTTCTGGTAGTAATTCTGGATATAACAGATGGAGGTGGTAAAGTTTACTTTCAAAATTTAGATGTAAGCATTGCTATGTGTCTAAAACCTCCTCTTTTCCTTCTCCACTCTTTACAAACATCTCTTCATTCAAGTGCATCACAAAAACAAACTTGCTTATTCATGTAAATATGCATATCAAACAGCTCATGAGATGATTGCTATAGAACAACTATTGGGTTTTATTTGCAAATCATAGTTATAAATTAATATGAATTCTTAAAAAGAGATATTACTATTCTCTACAGCTAATTCTAAAATAAATAAAATAATAAGTGCAGGATCAATTTTTGAAAGGTTAAGTTGTCAAACAAGTTTGATCACATGTTTGAAAATCCACACTTAGACTCCAGCTTTGGAAACTGAATTGTAAATTTCCCTAAACTTACAGAAATTACTGATTGCTTTTAGACTACAACTAATATAGAAGTGGTACTTTTTGGTATTTTTGAACAAATGTTTTTGATCCCTATCTGAATGAAGAAAGTCTTTGATGAGAAACAGTGGAGCAAAGATGCAACATAGCCAGATTTTAAACCTCATCATTTATTCCACTTATTAGTAACTCTTATCCTACAATATCCATTTCTCTGAGAGCAATGACACTTCCAGAACTCACATATTTTAAAGCTCTGGATGTAGTCAGTGGGTTTTGCATGGGAATTATCTGAAGGACCCCAAAGGAAAGGGGATCTTGGTCGTGCTGGTGAGTCTAACAAAGTGCTGAGCAACTTGTCAGCCTGCCCAGAAGCATCCAGTCCATCACCATCCCTGCAGGACAGGCCTTTGGGAGTTATTAGGTCCTCACTCCAGATTTCAAGATCAAAAGTATCATCAGTATCCACAAACACACACACTGTAGCTGCTGTCATTATGTTTTGTTACTGCACTCAATATTGGGGGGAAAAAAAAGACAGCTAGAAATTATATAAGTTGCCAGGTTGGCAGAACACTACCCATAGGTGCACTGCCATCTTCTGGGAGATTTTATCCAATTTTTTAGTTAGATGAATTTGTCATTTAGTCCAGTCTCTGTCCAGTGAGTGAAGATGTCGATTTCCAGCTAGCCACCAGTACAGCTAAAAGATTTGTATTTTGATTTTATGATCTCTCGCTTGACTCAGCACCAAGAAATAATCATAGTCACAAACTAGAGTTATGAGCACTAATGCATCAGACTGCTTAGAAAGATCTCTCTCATGGCCACAGAAGGCAAGAGATCACTGTAAAACATTATTTTCAAACAAAGTATTTAGAATTTTTAACTAGTGGATCTCCTATCCAGTAAACCAAAGGAAAACATAAGAAAATATTTGGGTTTCACATGCAGTCAGAGATTCATCATGAGTTTGAGACATATTAGCTGATCTTGAAATAATTGAAGTTATTTCTGTATCTATTTTTTCTTGATGATGCACACTGACCGTCTGGAGCAGGGTGTTAATAAACATTCTTGGACATATCAGTTGGAAATCAGCTTCATGAAGGGATGTGTGCCTCTAAAAATATTTTAATACTGCTAATAAAAAGTCTGGATGTCTCATATGAAAAGAAAACACTCCGGTCTTTTGAAACATTTTTTCTCAAAATAATTCTGTTCTCTTTTATAGAGAACGTAGAAAAACACTGCCCAAAATCTCTTGCAGAAATCACATTATCCTGTATAATTTTTAAAGCTAATGTCTACCAAGTCTCCATTGCACTCCACTAGGCAGGCTACAGAAGGTCAATCTGTCAGTCCTGCAGTGCCGATGTAAGGAAATAGAGAAAATTTTACTCCATCCTGTTAGGTAAGTAAAGGTTATTAAGTGAAACAACCTGTTTAACAAACTTAAAATATCCATTTTACTAAGCCTCAAAACCCTTTAATAACAATACATTTTGTTGCTTATATTGACAAGCAATGGACATGCAGGTAACAATCAGCAATACCAAAGAAAAACAAAAAATGTTTTATGTTGTAACTCATTTATAATCACCAAACTCAGCAGGTTTCTTAACTCATACTCTTTCTATTCTATCTCCTTTAATCACAGGCTGGGTGTATGTCAGGCTGAGCAGCTGGGAGGACTGCCATTAGCTAGTGCTGAATCTCGTATTTGCTCTTTAGGCTAACGAGCCATTCCCCAGGCAGTTTATCAGTTACTGCACTCAGACTCTCAGTCAATCCACCAGGAATTACACTCATCAAAACAGTTTTTAAAGAAAATGCCTAGTCTGGAAATGAAATTAAATGTAGCAGCTACTATAGCTGATAAATGCTGGTAAGCTCAGGACAGGATGCAAAGATTCCAGAGAGCTCAGTGACTCCTCTGCCACCACCTTGTCACAGCTCAGGCTCTAAGAACAAGGTTTCATTTGTTTAGTGGCTGTCTGCTACCAGCTGCTTTTTCCACGTGTCCACTACCTCTGACCTCCAGAGAAGCTCAGCTGGGGTCTCTGCCCTATGTTTTGAAGGCAAAGGTTAATTACAATCAATTAGGCTACAATGATGGCATCTAATGAACTCGGCCCAATCATGAACCTTCAGACCTTCTGTGACCAAGAATATCTGTGATGTTCAGAGATGTCAACTAGAGGTATGTTCCAATCACTGTTTAGTCAGCAACTTAGTTTGACCATTTTGTTCCTAAAAATGGGAGCCCCTGGGAAGCTCACCAGTATGAGTGTTAACTAATGGAAAAGGCTGCCAGATCCAAAGAGCAAACTCTGGTGAAATACCTTCTTATTTTCCTACTATTATCTACCCAGTCAAAAGGACCTTGCAAAGAATGGCAGTCACTGGGCATAAAGAGAAGTTGACTGATAATATCAGGAATTAAATCCATCGTCAGTGTTTCCAAGGAAAGCTTATGCACACAAATAGGAATTCAACGAAGGAGGCATGTTTCCCTCAACAGTTATTCTGTGCCATAAAGACCCTCCAGAAAATTTAGAACTGACAGACAGCTACAGTTGAGAGGTACCAAAGTTTGTTTTGGAGATGGGAAAGGACTGGGAGGAATGGATTGTGATGCACAGCAATGAAATTATGATCTAAGTGTCCATGCTCACTCATGTCAAATTAAAATGAGACAATTCAGTTTGAAACTGGGACCAGATGCATTTCCAAGATCTAAGCAGGTTTCCGGGGCTGCAGACGAATGGAAATAATTTGCTGACCAGATAAAATCAACCCATGGTTTTGTCAAAGCCAGCTGTCACAAAATAACAAAGTAAACAAAAATTGTATTTTTCTAATGCTGATAGAGTGCTGCTATCCACACTCTCAAGAGAGAAAGAAAAAAAAACCCGGAAAAAAAGAAGGATTAAATGGATTTGGAGACAAATTTCATTAAAAGAGGGATATAGAAGTAGAGTAGATCTGTTTTTGTTTTCCAGACAGTATTACAGTAAACCATAATGCCCTTCCCTTGGAAAGGCCAACGTGCCCTGTGGGACAGCTTCAATATTCTCCTCTGTTGAGAGGTGCAGAAACCATGATGGCCTAGAACACAGAACCTTTCCAAAACCAAATTTACAAACATTTCCCATCCACAGGGATCAGAAACAGAAGTACTGGAGAGGTCTGTAGTATAGGGATTATTAAAACCCACTGAGCAAAGCTGTGACTACTTGGGCTCCTCACCCCTCTTGGTTTCACCTGTAAATCTGTGATGGTCTTTTTACCAACAGTGAAATTCAAGCAGTTTTTCCAATGTACATGGCAGCTAACAAGAAAAGTTCAGAAAAGACTGCAGTTTGTAAAATAATTGCAAATTGATTTTCTTGTCCATGGAGACAATTAACTCCTCATCTCTCTCTTTGGCTCCAGACTACACCTGCCACTCCGAAGAGTTTACAGATGAAGAAGTGCCTGAACAGCTCTCTCCATCACCTCAAGCCAGGACCTCTGCCCTTGTCCTTGCCCCACTCCCAGCTTCAGCCTGGCAGAGGTTCTGCCCTGGGCTTCCCAAACCCACCCACCAGCTTTCCAGCGAGACCTCCTCTGGTTGGGAACCACACAGATGCCTTGGTTTGCCAGTGACCTCCAAAGAACAAACACACAGCTCATTCCCAGCCTGGGAGAAGTCCCTTCCCCCCTCGCCCTGTTAGAGGGCTCAGATGGGCTATAGATTCTGTTTTTCTTTCAGCCCACATCCATTTGAAGTCCATAGACTTGTGTTGCTGAGAGCAGGACATCTGTCACAGCCACCACAGCTTCAGCTTCCAAGTGTGCTCCTAACAATATTTTTATGGAAGGGTCGGGAAGAAATAAAGATGTTTTGGTACAAAGTATTCTGAATTATTCTAATGCCTACAGTGTTAAAGACGCACATTCATTTGGGACACAATGAAAAGTCTGGGGTTGAAGAGCACCACCTACCTGAATATGACAAGAGATGAAAATGAAGCACCAAAAGTCATTAGATAATTAAGCAAAAGAAGCAATATATTTTTTCCTTACATTTGACTTTATACTGTAAGTGGCTGTTCTATATTCATTTAAGGATAAGTTTTATGACTGAGTAGGGATAGATGATGGAAAAAATAATTGTTTCTTTACACCTTAAGAAATTAAAATGTTATTTTAAATGTTTACAAAAGCATGGACTGGAATACAGTTTCACAGTTTCTAGTGAATTAATCTAGAACAAAAATGATTGCTCATTTTCCCACAGGAAGAAATCCTTATGTTTCACCCATGCTCCCTTTCCTTTATGATTAACAGATACTTCTGAACCAACAACACATGACCTCCAGTAACCATTCACAAGGGGCTAAAGTCATAAATAGATACAGTCATAAAAATATTTATCTAAAAGCAAAACAACTCTCAGATCAGCTGAGTGACATGATAGGTTTGCTTGGCACATATTAAGATATAAGGATTGACTCTTCCCACAGCTTAGAGCCTGTGCAGTTTTCTCAGATAATCCATGCAAGAAAAGCAATAAAAGATCTAACAACTAAGGAAAACAAATCAGATATAGTTATAAATATCTGTGCTGGTAATGAATACAAGCTGGTTATATTTCACTGAGAGCAAAAAATAAAATTGCAGAGCAGCTTTATCATGACTTTCAAACAGTAGTGCAGAGTGCATTATTAAGCTCAGATCTCAACATTAACAGAAAACTCATTTGTAGTAGCATCAACAAAGTCTATATAATATAAATATCTCTTAATAATAAGCAATGACACCAAAGACACGGATAAATATAGCAAAAGACTATAAATAAAAAAGACTGCATGTAACTGCCCAAATAGGCAATGCTGGAAGTTAAATCTTATTAATGCTTTAATAAAATGAAAGTTACCTTCTATCAGCACAATGTTCTTTAAGAGTTGGGAAGCACCTGGAAATGCCTGCTGTGGGTACCTGCTGTCCTCCGAAGAGGCAATCTATCCCCAGAAGCTGTATTCCAAGCAGATGTGTTTTTTCAGGTTTTTCCTTAAGTTCTACAACTGTTGTGGTGGCAAAGCAGAGTTCAAAGATTTGCACTGCCCCATTAATTCACTCTGGGCTTTATCCTGTTGCCAGTAACTCACGTGTCAGGGTTGTTGACTCTTTTCTCCTTTATCAAAGCAAGGAAGGATGGAGATCTGCACAGCCAGGTGCAATGAGTGCTGCCCTAGTCCGGTTTTACAGAGAACGGGAAAAGTGTAGGGGGAGGTTTGGGGACCTATTGGAAATATTTTCCTCTCCAATTAAGGAGCCATGCATGTATTTCCAGCTCAGCTGGAGACAAACTAAGCAAGAAAACTGGCCAGGCTTAGATAGGTGCAACAGCATTTACAGTATGATTCACAGATTAAATACTTGCCGGTGGGTCACAGAGATGGAATTTATTTCCTTCCTTGTGGAAGGAGCTACACAGGTAGGCAAAGCACAGAAGAGTAAGACTGTCATGTCCCTGACTTTGTTCTATTCATCTTTCACATTCGAACTTTAGAGGCTGCTTGAATTTAAACCATGTATCTTGAAGCTTTCTAGCACTTAAGATAATTAGGTGGCACAGGTGACGTCAGATGTTAAATACAATGAGATTTCATCATTCATACAGTGAATAATGAAGATCTGCAAACCACAGATGTCTGGCATCTATTCAGGAATTAATTGAAGTATTTTGTTCAAATTCACAGGAGACTCAGTGCGAAGTTTAATGATTATGTAGCTGGCACTCTTCAAGCACACTCATGGACTGGCTGATGAACAGGTCAAACACTGAAAGATACATGAATGTAAGCAAAACATAACAAAGACAGTTAGCTCCTGAATTTAAAATTATAGTGGTTATATTCCACAACCTTGAAACTAGATTTGGAGTAAATTCAGTGCTTAGAAGTAATTTTAAAAGTAATAATGCCTCTAAGGAAAGAATTTAACTTCTAAGTATAAAATGTGGCTATATTTCTGCTATCAGCACACTGAATCAAATTATATCTGAAAAATAAAGAAAGTATGGAAAAAAACCTGTCTGGCCTGACTAAGGAGAAAGAGAATGGATTTCACAGAACTAAATGGAGTCAAGGGGTTAAGGACAGGGGTTCAAAACACTTGAGGGGATAAAAACGTAAACTGACGTATTCAAAAGAGCCTAGGGAAATTAGGCTTTTGTATTCAAACACTGTCAGAAAACAAATTTTTCTGTTGCCATGGAAATTGAAACAAAACCAAAACCCATTCACAACCACAATGGAAGTGGTAGGATTTTGAAATTTCCTCTGGAAGAAAGCTTCCAGGGGAAAAAAAAAGATTAATTCAGAGCCATAAAAATACATTGCTTCTGGCAGATGAAATACTTTGTACAGGTAAGGAACAGGATTTCCTTCCAGTAGTCCAGCTCACCTCTATTTACATAATTAAAATGATAATAACAATATGATAACAAATAAACTATAAAAACTTTCTCAGTACTACATGCAAATATGTGCATGATAAATCGATGAGATCACAAAGAAAGCAATTGCACTTTGACTTTTAAAATCAGAGAGGAAATAGAATTATTAGAGATTCCTTACGACAGTGCTGATGGCAAGACAAATCGTGTGTGTAGTGCTCACATACCAAAATCATCTATACCAAGAAAAATTAGGCAAATACATCAAAGACTGGTAGTAGCCATGGAATTTGCTCTCATGGCAGACTGTCCCTGTGTCTCCAGCATGCTCCCAAGGACCCTTTCACCGAGTAAAAAATTATTTCACTCTTTATTGACATGTATTCCCAGTTTTCTCCTCAAAAGTCCTTCTTCCTGTTCCATGGGAAAATACTGGCCCATACCACCAAGTACATGAACCCTTCCCTTGAGTCCAAGACAGAGTCACAACAGCAATTCAATGTACGAGGCTGGGTCCCATCATCCAGCTGTTTTATCCTCCGCACAGCCCAAGTTCCCAGCCAGGGACACCTCTGGACTCAGGTAGGTAGCCCAGTAAAGTCCTTACTGAAGCCTCTGAGCCAGAACCTCAGTGGAGCGCGTTTTCTGACCCCCATCAAACGGACAAATTATGCAGGTCATAGGTTGAACTCAATGATCCTGATGAGAGGTCTTCCAATCTCACTGATTTTATGATTCTGTAACTTGGACTGCTGCCACAAGTATGGAGTCACTGGAAAAAGAGTTGAGTCTCTATCAAGGAGACAGTGATCCAGGGCCTTCTAAACTTTTCAGGCTCACATCTCCCTTCCATCCACTCAGCAGAGAATTATTATTATTCTAAACCTGGGTCATTGGAGTAACCTACTCTACCTTTACACAGATTTGGATCAGCATGACTGAGATAGTGAGCAGCTGGAGCTGGGGCTGAGCAAGGGGTCCCAGGCAAACAGGAGGAATTCTTGAGCCACTTCTACCATCAGCCCTTCACCTTCATTCTCCTTGGCTTGAGCTTTGTGCCTTAAACAGTAAAGTAAAAAAAACAAACCTGTGTTTTTCTTGCAAAAGCTTTCATATACAGTAAGATTTCTTTAACTGCCCAAGCCTTCTCTTCTCTAGACTAAACAGCATGAATATTAAATAATAATATTCATTATTGTTTATAATATATATAAGATTCATAGTAACATTTCCTCTTGAGCTAACACATCCATTTAAGAACACTACAGCTGACCAGGCATTAAGCAGTTACTGGTTGGTGCAAGTTTATTTACTGAAGAGTACTCTATTCAAAACATATTCGCTAATTACTGCAGAAGAACACACACATCCATTTGTAATTATTAGTTAAAAGAAACAATGATTTTCTCTCTGATCAGCCTTCAGTTAGATTCCCATCAAAGGAATCACATGAACAGATGGGGTCCAAAAGGCTTTTCATGTGTTTTCTTTTTTTGTGCTTCAAAATTAAGCTCTCCTCATAAACTTGCTAAAATGGATTTATTTCCTTTACCAGGATGTGATTTTTGGGTAACTGCTTTTCATTTTCTGTCTTGAGCAAAGCAGATAATTCATTTCTCTTTGCCAATAACACGAGTGATTGGTTAAGTGTCATGCACATCAATGGATCCATGACAGCAATCATGGAAGTGACGAAGATTTTATTTTTTTCCTCTATCTGACTTCTCCAAGGAAAATAAGCATTTTCCAAAGAACACAGCTAAAACTGGATGAGGACAACTTTTTTTGTGAATAGAAAATTCATTGAAAAAGGCTGTGACAGAGAGAGAAGCTTTATATCCGAATCCAGCCCACAGTTGGTGGGAATCTTCTACAAAACAAACAAACTGAACAAAAACAAAACAAAAAAGGCAGGAGGGACTTTGGATCAGTGCACATTTCATTGTGAAATTTTGTGACAGCTTCTTGTTTCCAAAGATGCTGAAATGTTGCATTTCAACATATCCTAAAAAAATTTTTTTTCATTTTGAAACTTTTTTTTTAATGTCAAACCAGACTAAGTTGAATTAGATGCAAAATAATTAACTCCTCCAAATCAAATGAAACATTGAGTCAAAGTAAAAAAGCTCAAGGGGTCTTAAATTACAGATTATTTTAAACAATTTGGTTCAGCAATCAAGTAAAAAAATCCATTTTTTGGTGTAATAAATTATACCATTTTTTGTATAACTATGACAGGACAGCACAAAGGACAATTACTTTTCTTCCCCCTTAAACCAATGTCTTCTTTTTTTTCTTAGACATTTCATTAAAGACATGAAAAACGTCATGTTAAATAACTTGGCCAAAACTAAAATAATTTCTTCCAATAAGCCCTCAACTTCTTCCACTTCTCTCCAGCTAAGTCACCGTTTTCCCAGTAATGAGAACTTCAAGATCCCCACCCCACTTTTGACCACCACGTCCTTGCTAGGGAAGGAGTGCATAGACTGAGAGACCACTGCCACCCTATGTAGCTTAAATGCCAGAAAGAGAGGCAAAAGATGTGATGGAGACCAGAAGTGCTGGATGACAGAATGGCTGGCACAGGATCACATAGAACTTCAGACAGGGTCACAATGTTTTGTAGCCCCGAGCTGTTTCACCGTGGGAAACGATCCTTGATCCAGCCCGGATCTGTCCCAGTGCTCCATGTCTGCTGTATTGCACTGCCCAAAGTTGTCTCTTCCTGGTGGAAGCAGGACTGGCTGCTGATCCCTGCAGTGCTCTTGTTGCCAAATGAACACAACAAAATGCTTAGTGTCCACTTTCCCAGCACTTGACCTGCCTTCACACTGCCAAAGATAACTTTTAATTAAGGTGTCAAAATCTGACAAGATTGATCACAGAGGTGGTTTCCTCCATGCTGAACTGTCTCAGATTCCAAACTCCTTTTTCAACTACATCTTTCAACCACTTAATTAACAAGTCGTTCATCATCTGACTTGCCAAGAAAAAGGAATCTCAATCTCCACAAAAGGAGTCAGAGATAGAAAAGAGTCAGCAATTTTTCTTTACTTGTCCTTAGGTTTATGTTCATGTTCAAATGTCTATATAGCCTCTCCTGTGATGATTTCACCCAACAATGGTCACTTTGATAACTGTGGAATTATTTGTCCATGAGAGTTTTTATTCAAATATTTTTGCTTGCCCTTTTTCACCACAAAAAAAGCCAAGCATTTTTCTTCTCTTTTTCATCTTCATCCAAAAATAATCAATCAGCCCATGTAGGGTCTATTCCAAGTGGGGGTTTTTTTGTATGCTGGACTAGATTTGTGATAGGGAAGTCATCTGCATTTTAAAGGAACTAGATACTGAAATTATATGCAGAAGAACAGGATTTTAGCAATAAAAACTGTTTCTTCTGACCTTATTCCCTGCACCCTTTCTTTTAGTTTGCTGAATAGCTGGGAACATTGGATGGATTATAAAGCCTGACACATGCTGCATGCATAGAAGGGGAGTGTGTGTTGCCAAAGCCCACTCGGATGCAATGAAGTACAGAATCAAAAGGAAAACAAAGACCACAAAGTGAGCTAGACTGTTCCCTTCCCAAAACAAATTTATCTCCCAGGTTACATTCCACAGCGGTTTATCAATGCCGTAATGACCGCAAGAAGGGAGAAGGTGCTTTACAAAAGCTATGCTAAGACACTTAGTCCTTTTAACTTCCATGCACAAGTACAGGCTGGGCAGACGCTGGATTTAGAACAACCTCAAGTAGAAGGACCTGGGGGTGTTGATGGATGAGAAGCTCAGCGTGACTCAGCAATGTGCTCTCACAGCCCAAAAAGCCAATGGCATCCTGGGCTGCATCCAAAGCACCGCAGGCAGCAGCAGGGTGAGGGGGGCGATGCACTGCTCCACTCTCATGAGACCCCACCTGCAGTGCTGCATCAGCTCTGGGGTTGCCAGCACAGGAAGGACATGGATCTGTTGGAGCAAGTCCAGAAAAGTCCACAAGAATCATCAGAGGGTTTGAGCACCTCTCTACGAAGACAGACTGAGATGGGGTTATTCAGCCTGGAGCAAAGAAGGCTCAAAGGTGACCTTAACTGTGGCCTTGAGTAGACAAAGGGGAACTACACGAGAGCTGGAGAGGGACATTTTACCAGGGCATGTAGTGACAGGACCAGGGGGAATGGCTTTAAACTGACAGAGGGTAGATTTAGACTGGATATAAGGAAGAAACTCTTTACTGTGAGGGTGGTGAAACACTGGCACGGGTTGCCCATAGAACCTGTGGATGTCTCATCTCTGGAAATGTTCAAGGCCAGGCTGGACGAGGCTTTGAGCAACCTGCTCTAGTGGAAGCTGTCTCTGCCCATTGCAGGGAGTTGGAACTGGATGATCTTTAAGGTCTCTTCCAACCCAAACCACTGATTCTCTATAGGAGTTGAGGAGAGGAAAAGCTTCAAGACATGGAAGATAAGATTTTCCAACAAAGCATCTTTGCAGCATGTTCCCTCTACAGATGTGGCTCTTGTCATCAGCCTCTCTTTCCTATTCCATTTCCTCCTTCCAGTTGCTCTCATTACATCTCTTGTCAGTTTTCAGGTCTGAGGAAGCATTTTAACACTTGTGGACATGTGCATTGGACTGAAAAGGACATTGTGGAGAGGGCACAGAAGGCTGCAGTCAGAGCCACCTAAGCAGCAGAGAGCCGCTGGTGCAGAGATGTCTTCTTTCCACCCATCCCCTGGAGCACAGAGCATACAACAGCTGTGTGGCACATCCAGCACGCAGATCCCCTACTCCAGTCCCCACATTCCTTCAATGCTTATTTTCATAGGGACTCTCAGTGGCCCTAAAGGCTCTCCAAACTCTAAAGTTTGTTATGTCACTCTCATTCCTGCCCTGTCATTACTCCTATGACAAGGCAGAAGAGCCAGGGCAAAAAAATTTTGAGCCACCTCTCCACCCTCATCTCAGTATTTGCTTTCAAGGAACACTTGCGTTTTATAAACCCTTTCCAGATATCATAAATCTTCTTGGGATTAATAAACACATTAGGTGGAGAACACAGATGTTTTCAGCAGGTGACAATACAGTGAAAGCAGGCCAACAAAACCCAGCAGTTGTGCTGCAAGTGCCTTCGGCAAAGCCCCACAGTCCCACTTGCCTGTTCTCCCTGCACACCTCTGGAATGCAGCAGCTCCTGGGCAGATCAGCAGAGGTTACCTTTGGTGACAGCTAAAAGCCTGCACAATAATGCTCTGACAGCTGTCCAGTATATGGCTAGATAGATGAAATTCCAGAAGAACTAGACTCCCTTTTACAGAGGCAGCCTAAGAGCCAAGAGTACATTACTGCACCAGAATATGCAACAAGAACAGAACCAGATTAACACCCAAATTTGTATTTACCTTTCATTCACTGAACACTGCCAACACTTAAGTTTTGGGGCTTGAGATACATTAAATGTACCATACCTATGCATAAATTCATATGTTGCTTAGGAATGTTTCTGATGAATTTTTAAATTCATTGTCAAGACTGAAAGGCTGAAACCTAACTTTTCCTTCACATGCAATTGCCTAAAAGAAATCTGCAGATAAAGATTGTCTATTATTTGATTCTACAGTAAATACACAAAAAAAATTTAATGCAAAAGTGTGTGATGCCAAATGAAAAGCACAGGATATAAAAATAAATTATAAAATCTTCATGCTCCCCTCCACGCTACCCATTGATTCTCTTTCCGCACCTCTAACTGGAGCTAATTTAATCTTTAAAATGCCCAGCAAGGGAAAACAGTGCTGTGGTTTTGGTACATTATGTTTTTGCCTTTAAAAAAAAACTTGGAACAACATGAAAATTAATGTCCCAAGGGAAGTGGGATGTTTACAAAAAAGTCATGTTCCTTTTAACTTCCTTAACTTTATTGTGCCCTTCTTTCATTCAATGCTCTCCATCACCACAGAACAGCAAGACTGTTACTCCATCCCCTCCCTGAAATATTTAGAGAAATAAGAAAAAAACCTGTTTTCCTTTCCATAGAAGAGGCATATAAAGCCATGCTGTCTGACACCAGGATCGTTCTGGTTCATAAGGAATTCCCTCAATGAGCATTCAACCAGCTTTTTGGCATCTGGAATTATTTATTCACCATTTTTTTCCCAGAAGATACACAATCCAAATATATAACTCAAGAAATGGATACTTAATTGTGTACTTAGGTTTACACCACCTGGAATAAAATTAGGTATCAGGACCTAAGCTGCTCTTCAAAGAATTGATTTGAAAAAATACCTAAAGTCCTAAAGTTCACAGTTCAGGAGCAGGGAAAATCTCTTTCCATTAAATGCATGTCATTTGATGCTGTCAAAAAATAATATTGAGCTAGAGAAACTACTTTGAACTCTTTCATGCTTATAGTTTCCAGGTTTCTAGGAAGTGGGGTAGAAGCTGCAAGGATGATTTATAGCATGTGCAAAGCTTCAGAAAGATACAAAGTCCAGTCAGCTTGAAAGGCAGCGACAGCATCGCATCTAGAAACTGGCTCAGAGAAGAGCACATATTGTAGCTGTAACTCAAAGCCTGTGGGAAGACAATGCACTGTTCTACCTCATGGAATGGGTTCAAGGCTAAATACAGAATCCTACCTGTGATTCAGTAAAAGCCCTTGGATTAACACAACACATAGTAGACTTCATATGTCTGCTGCTACATGTCTGACCCTTCAGCTTTCTTCCTCATTTCTGCTTTCTCTCCCAGGTCTCGTGGACATGTAGGAGGGTGGCAACACCAAATTCAGTGATACTGTTTTACCTCCGCAAAGGCTATTTCATACAGAACTCATTATTTTCCCACACAACCACATCCCTCTCTAGGGACCACTGGCTCCACACCTAACTGTACCCAGGAAGGGTCTGCTGAGCAGCCCTTGAGGCTACAGGGGTCCCTCAGCCTGTATGGTCAGTGTCAAACATGCAAAAGAAGAAAGGGAAGTCTGCATACCACAGCTGGTGGATGGTCCCGTGCTCCTTCTCCCCACTGAGGCAGCTTCAACAATAAAACAGCAGTGGCATCTTAACAGTATTTCTGCAAGTTCTCCAAGCCAAGATTTTTTTTTTTCGATCTCTAATGTTGTAATTCCAGGACTTGGCTCCACTATTCTATTTGTATTAATGCACAGGGGCAGATTTTACAACACATGACAGAGTAAGAATATTTTATACGTCTTACAAGCCAAGAAATAATGCAAATTTGGGTTATAAAAGTACTGTCAGCATATTGCGCCTGCCTCTTTGCCAACACTAGTTTGCTCCCTCTCATATTTTATTATGTGTTTTTTAAAATTACTACAGGAGGCTGAAATTCCATTTGCAGGTCATTAAAGACTCTTAACAGACAGCTAGCAAGGCTTGTTGGGAAAGTCCAAATGAGACCACTTGAAACCCCATAGTATCAGTTCTCCCTCACTTAATGATCCCCCCGCCCCCCCACCAGCCCCCATCCTGGGAACTCAAATCCTTGGCTAAAGGTTCATGGATTTGTTGGGGATCTGCAAAGCCTCTCCCTCCCACTGGCATATGTGATTTGGATATGTGTGTGGATGAAAGAACCCTTGAGCCACAGCCCTTGACCTGATAAAAACATGAGCAAAGGCTGTTCCTTCCAATATATTCATTACAAAGATATTAGATGTAGGTGGTTTTTCAGCAGAAGTGTCATACCTTATCTGATCATATTATATACCTAAATGAGCTCTGTCCAGAGGGCAGATGTACAGTTACATATAAATTATATCCATCCCCAAGGAGCTCTGCCTTTACTCCTTACTTACCTGTAACAGCCATCAGCCCATTCCACAGTGAATTACCACTCTATGCACCACCTGAATTGTGCCAGTGAGGTGGGAGGGCACTGCCCTGAGCTGAAGTCAATAATATCTTGTAACTGTCTAGAGACACACAGTGACCTTTTCTTCTGCCAGATTGTGCTTGGACCACAGGCTCATCAGGAAAAATTAACTACAACGATGCACGAAATTAAAAGAAAAGGTCTCAGCAAGCCATGACATTTTGCTATGCTTAGAAGAGACGCCGCTATTCTTGTGCAGCTGGAAATTGCTGAGATGGTTTTAATGGCATCTGCTGTCTCTTGATTGACAGAGTATAAACATTTCAGAAATACAGGCAACAGCATTGCAGCCACACAGCACCAGACAGCATTATTTACTGACTGCGACCAAGCTACTGCTATCAGTCACAAACTGCACATCCAGCTCAGGGTTATTCTGACTTTGTTTGAGAAATGTCCTCTTCTGGATGAAGAGATATTAGCAGCTTTGCAAACACTGTCAGCTAATCAAAAAATATTAGAGAAGCTCTCCACAGCTTAGTGGTTTTTTGTCACTTGCCCCAGATGCTAGGAATATGTGAAAATGAAATGTATTAATACACAGCAGCCTGTCAGGAGCCCTTGGCATGCTGTGAGCCCGTGTACTGCATATGCCAGTCAGATCTGCCTGATACTCTCAGCACTCCCTGACAGCAATCCATTCACATGGGAATCAACAAGGAGTCTGCTTTTAAATGGTAATATCTGGCATTTTCACAGAATCACAGATTATGCTGAGTTGGAAAGGACCCACAAAGATAATCAAGTCCAACTCCTGGCCCTGCACTGGGCACCCAGTTACCACACCACATGCCCAAGAGCATTGTCCAAATGCTTCTGTCAGGCTGGTGCTGTGACAACTTCCCTGGGGAGCTTGTTCCAGGGCCCAATCACCCTCTGGGTGAAGAACCTTTTCCTAATATCCAACCTAAACCTGCCCTGACACCACTTCAGGCCATTCCCTCAGGTCCTGTCACTGTCACCAAAGTGAAGAGATCACTGCCTGCCCATCCTCTTCCCCTCATGAGGAGGTTGTGGACTGTGAATTTCTACCTAAGCCATAAAGTGGTATTTCATTTACAGGCCTGACACAGATGTGGTGTTTATTTACCCTGCATTTATGTTCAATAATCTGAGCAACTGTGACTTTTCTTACAAAAAGCACTGTCTGCACTCACTGATTTCATCCCTGCTGAGTTTTGCTTGCTGCTATCTAGGTGGATGGAACAAGCCTTTCTGGATTCAGAAAGACCCTCATTTTAGGATGTAAACAGACTGCTGGATCACATGCTGGTTGGGAAGGGGAGCCAAGGTAGAGCAGGAGGGGGTGTAAGGGAGAAGGGAGGAAAAGGAAGATAAGCACTGGTGGGAAAAAACCCCAGGAAATAAGTGAAGTGTGGACTTTGTCAACTTCTTCCTCTTTTCCTTTCTTGTGAGGTCCTCTCATGCTTCTCCACCAGCCCTTTCGACTGAAAGCTTTCTGCCTTCTCCCATTTATCTTTTCCAATTCCTTTACACTGGACTTTTTCCTCTACTTAGCCTCTTACTAACACACCCCAAAAAATGGTCCCAGGAAGGCAGGGCCAGTGGGCAGTGGGGTGATACCCCTGCTGACCGGAAGCCTCTCAAACAGGGAGCTGCGATTCAGTGCAGTGCTGCCTTCCCATTACACACTAGGGAAAACCACGCAAAGATGGATGCTCCTGTGGAAATACTGGATGTCAAAAGGGAAGAGTATGGCATCAACACAAAGAAAGCAACAACATGCCACTAAATTGTTTTCTATAAAAACAAACAAATCTCTCCCATACAAAAGGGGATGCATGCCTGAACAGTAATCTTCTCCGTGCTTTGGTGTCTGAAGCAGAGCAGCTGGGTGGTGAGAATTTAGGAAGCATTTTTAAAGCAAAAAACATGTGTTTCAGGAAAACAAAAGCAATATCCAATATACCTTCTGTTGACATTGATATCACAAATCAACAATATGCAACTATAGACCAAGGAAGAAGACAAATTCAATAAGAAACAATCCCCTAGAATGTGCAGTATCTCAGTCTTTGCTCTTATCTGCTTCCTCCTGGCACACAAGGCTTGTGACACTCTCTAGCACCAGTGCATGCCACAGCACTGCAGTTCTGCCTTGAGAGGAGTATCTTTTGGCAGGAAACACAGCTCACATCCTGGTCCCAGTTATGCCTGTGTGAAACCAAGGTGCTGGATTTATTCCAGCAAAGGGATAAGGGTACAAGAAAACCATTTTTAAGGTACAACTGATCAGAAAAAGGTTGAGATCTCATCACAGAAATCAAAATAGTGTACGCTGAAAGATACATGGATACGTATTTTACTTTCTGATGTGTTCCAAAAGATATATCCCACTTTGCTGCAAGGTGTATCAATGCATTAAAAAAGTCAGAGGAACTTAAACAGTGTAACAGCCTCAAGACTAATTCATGAGTTCAATCAAAAGCTTATCAATTTTATGACAAATTACCAGTCAGAAAAATTTAATCCACGAGGTTGTATATTCTGTGATCCTTGAGTAATGCCTGATACACAAAATGAAATTTTTCAGTAGCACTCTTTCAACTATTTAATACACTTCCTTGCAGGTTTTGTTGCATTACAATATTTTTCATTGCTTTTGATCTTCAGTGGCAATGTAATGTATCTTTATATGGAGACCACAAAGAGATTTTCTTTGGACAGAGAGTAACTTTTTTGCTGTTATTCTGTTGGTTCCTGTTAGATTCATATGCACATACATATTTAATATTTTGTATCATTGCATCTTTTTAATGTTAATTGTTGAGCAAGAACAAATAACATTTGGGCTAACTTTTCCTTTTGGTATTCCTACACTAACTATGGGAAGAATTATCTTTAATTGTCAAGCATCACATACACTTACAACAGTCAGCAAGTAACAAGCCAAATGTTGAGGTTTCTCCAAAGCTCAAAATATTTTCTTCAAGTCCCACATCACTATATTGACACATAGCAGTCCTGAGGGATACATCTTTACAATGTATAGGTTGATCCTGTTCTTTTTGTTTCTCCATCTCAGAAAGAGGTTATAGCTCTGTGCCTTAGTAAATTTAAGTGTACCTCAGCTACTTACTTAATGTATTTTGCAATAGAAAATCTGGCAGACACATGAAAAATCAAGTTTCTGCAGTGGCTAAAATCAATTGCCATCTTCTGGCATCTTACTCAGTTTTGCACTCAATTCCTACAGAGTTTGATCTTGAACAGAAACTCAGTACAGGCTGCTGTATTTGACCCAATAATATTAAAAAAAAATAAAATAGTCAAACCTCTCTTTAAGGAAAATATTGACATCACAGTGTCTTCGATTCTCTGTTGCCCAGCATCTAATTTAGTCACCAGACAAATGAAAGAATATGAGTGTTCAGAAACACTATGGACTATAAGGTCCTTGAGCTTCTCCAGCACTGCTTTATGCTAAGCTGAAGAACTGGCTTTCCTTTTAAATAGCCCTAGAAGATTCTGTTTGAAACACAGCAGAGTTAGCTGGCTGCCTAAGAAATCCCTGGAGAGGAGGGGAACACAGAGCTGCAGGACTCTGCCAAGCAATGAGAACTGCTCCAGCCCACAGCACACACCAGGAAAGCTGCCACCACCAGCAGATGAGCTTTAGAAAAATGAGCTGAAATAGTTTCAATACAGGTGCCCACTTGCAGTGCCCACCCTACATCTCTGGTGGGCAACATATGGCAGAGAAGAGCACGTCCTGACAACTCCACTGCTTGGCACTACAGCCAGCAAGGAGCAGCGCTGGCAGTAGGGAGCAGTAACTTCTAAAGATCACCACAGATGTTTGCTTCAGTGCCCACAAATCAAAGTCTCTGGGGAAGCCACCAGGGTGGCCTTAATCACAGCAGGATCCCCTCCAGGCACCAGAATTGCTCAGGGTCACAATGGCAGGAGAGGTGGCTAAATGGTACAAGAAGCTCGTATCCTACCTACACCAGACACTTCATCCTGGGATTTATGATTTAAACCCTGTAGGACCTGATAGAGCTTGGCCATGGCTGGATCCTAGGAAAAATATAGGCACAATGGGAATCATTTATTTTAACAACCTAAAAATGTATTGTGCTTTTGGAAAGAAATTAATAAATACTATGCTTCCATGGAGTAGAAACAATATGTACCAATATATTCTCTGCCCTAACTTAGGAAATGGGTTCCCAACTCTAAAATTACATAAATGTGTTAGTGAGCACAGTTTTACATGTACACAATTCCTTCTTTTATCTAATGTATTTGCAGGTAAAAGCTTCACTAACTTGTGCAATAGTTCTTATATGTTTGTAATATAGCTCTACCTGAAGAGCAGCGAATTATAAAAGCAAATTCTGTGTAAGATATCAGACTGCTTCAGGGGAAAAAACAACAAACAAATCAAATGACACCCACAAAACAAACTTATCTCACATTTAAAACTGTTTTCCCAACTTTTTGTCTCCAAAAATGCATACCATTAGTTGTGTAAAAACTAAACCACTACATGAGGCATATTTTAAAGCCTCATATAAACAATGAAGCTTTTATGGCATCCTCAGAGCAAAGAATGTCCAAATATGGCTGAGAGTTAAGTACCCTGAGAATCAACTGCTCTTAATGAATTCACTGAAGTTTGTAACCAGGAATCAGAAGAGAAATAAAGAGAAGTGATCGTGATTCAACTCATTTTCCTGTACCATTCTCTAAAGATACCGGGTTATAAACATCCTCCATATCTTGGATACTGGAGGCATCTGTTGAATCTTGGTCGCTGACTACAATTCCTACTGAAGAAAGGCTAGAAATGAAGGAGTGCATCTTTTTTGCATAAATATCCCTAATGTTAAAATAGGGTAAGTCATTGCTTTTCTCCTTGCGATCATTGTTGCACTGGTCTCTATCAATAGCTTTTTGCTTTTGGTAGTACTTAGAAAACTTATTGAAAATAATGGTGATGGGAAGTGCTACCACCAGTATCCCACAGATAATGCAGAGGGTGCCAAGCAGCTTTCCAGCAAGTGTGACTGGGTAAGTGTCCCCATAACCAACAGTGGTCATGCTGATGGTTGCCCACCACCAGCAAATAGGGATGCTCTGCAGTTCTGATGAGTCATCATCCTTCTCCACTGAGTAGACAAGCACTGAAAAAATAGAAATCCCAACTGACAAAAACAAAAGCAGAAGTCCAACTTCTTGATAGCTGTGTCTCAACGTGGCGCCCAAAGACCGCAGTCCTACAGAGTGCCTGGCCAGTTTCAGGATGCGAAATATCCTCATTAACCGCAGGATCTGAACCACTTTCCCCATGTTCTCAATATCTTCACTTTCTTCCTCCTTTGTGTCCACAGCCAGTGTGGCATAAAATGGGATAATAGAGACGAAATCAATGATGTTCAGTGGTTTCTTCCAGAACTTCTTTTGACTTGGAGCAGTGAAGAGCCTGATCACTAGCTCAGCAGTAAACCAGATGATGCACGTAATCTCCACAGCTTCCAGCACAGGGTCTCCAATCTCCCTGTCATTGGCATCCAGCCTTTGAAATTCTGGCATGCTGTGAATGCACATGGCCACAATTGATGCCAGAACAACACTCAGGGATGACACGGCAATTAGCTTGGCAGACAAGCAGTATGCAGGATTTTCCATTCTGACCCAGATCTTCTTTCTTATTTCACCAAAACACAGATTGTCAAACTTTTCTAGCTCTTTATCAAATATGGATGACTCTTCACTGGAGGAGTCCATACTGTCATTGCTTTTCTGATCCCAGTCTTTGTCAGGACCTTCTTCTTTCCGTTCTTGGTACCGATTGCTGCAGCAAGAATCAATAAACAGCTCATTTATCCCCCAGTACTCTATCTCCTGGCAGAAGGAAAAGACACAAAGTTCTTCCATAACATGAAGTTTGCCTGTATAATAAAAATTCAGAACATATCGGAACAAGGAAGGATTCCTGTCAAAGTAATATTCCTTGTCTGCCACACTATAATCATCACACAGTTCTAGAATAGCCTCTTCTGAATGGCATTTGAGAAGTTTTCCCAGTCTGGTATGGGGAAATCGGAGCAAGGTGCTTTGATCCACTGATTGCTTAAAGCCACCCACATTCAAATTTATAAGTTCTGCATCTTTGCCAGGTCTGCGGAAAAATTCACCATAAACCATTTTGGACAGACGAGTTCCACTGCTGTTGCCCAATGAGATTACATTGAACCTGAAAAGAACATAAGATATGGTTAGAGCATTTAATTCAGTTTTGCTCTTGTGACACATTGTTTTCTCCATCTCCAGTTATTATGAGATGCTGTAACAAAACAAACAAAAAAAAAAGGAAACTAAATGATGAATACCCTTATTCAGCATTTCACAGGTGTAGCTTTAAACCAGTTTGGTTTACAGCTTTAGCAAATTTGAAAGCAGTAGGTTCTGGTTTAAAAAGGTCTCCTTTTCACCAGGGTGAAGGAAGGATGCTGAATTTATCTGCAAGTCAGTCTCTGTTCTACTATCACACTGATATTAATTATCATGAAATCCATGTACTCCAATGATGCAAAAGATCTTTAAAGAGAAAACTTGTCAAACAATCAAAATATTTAGGACAAAACTTTTGAGCAGGTTTCTCTCAATCACAGTTCTAGCAGAGTTGTATTAATTTATATGATGTTGCAATTTACAATCCACTACTTCCAATGTTATTTGCTTGAATGTGGACTGCAATTACTTCTGTTGACATATTAATTCATTTACTTCTAGGGTCATCCACACAAGAGCATTCTGTGTTCTTGAAAACATCTCAAAACTGCATTTGAAGCTTTGCAATTCCTGACTTCAGGATGCTGTAGTACATATTTGGGTATCTGCAATCCCTCAGGTATTTTTCAATCTGCCTTCCTACTCACCTGAAGTGTCACAACCCTCTTACAACCTTGCTCAGTTCCAGAAGCAATTCCTATTCTGCCATAGCATAGCTACAATCACTGAAGCAATGCTGAGAAATTGGTGTTGAGGTGTCATTTCTGGAAACAGAAGTTTTCAGAGATGGAACTTCCACAGTAATTTTTCCTCAACAAATAACTGTGGACACCTGCAGATGGACAGAAGGACGTTTAAATATTTCCGTATTTTACTATAAATTCAGCTGAAACTGAATTCAAAAGGCAGTTATAATTACTAGTAAATTAACTTTTACAGAACTGCTTTCTTGCTTTCCTGTTGTTGTCAAGCCAAAACTGGCAGTTCTTACACTTCTCATCAGATTATATCTCACTTCAGATCATGAGGACAGTAAATTTTTTTGATCTCTGACACTTAAACATTAACTGATGTAAACTAAGCTAATTTATTTCAATTTAATATGGAAATCAATTCATTTTAAATGTGACAAGATAGGATCAAAATTCTCCTGTCCTAAGAGATGACACCATATGGTGTCATGGTCAGCATGCAGAGCTGGGGGAAGAAGAGGGAAAGGAGTGGGACACTCAGAGTGATGGTGTTTGTCTCCCCAAGTCACCATTAAATGTGATGGAACCCTGCTGTCCTGGGGGTGGCTGAACACCTGCCTGCCCATGGGAAGGGGTGAATTAATTCCTTGTTTTTCTTTGCTTGCATGTGTGGCTTTTGCTTTACATATTTTATTTCAAGCCACAAGTTTTCTCATTTTACCCCTCTGGTTCCCTGCCCCATCCCACTGCAGGGGAGCGAGTGTGGGGTTGAGCTGCTGGCTGAGATTAAACCACGACAACAATGAAATTATTTTGCACCTTAAGATTTAGTTTGAAGGCAGGTATTTGGTAGCTAATAGAATGGTTGTAAGACACAGTTGCTCCAGACACTTCCCAAGGCTTCAGTTTTTAGGAATCATTAAGACGTAAAATAAGAGCTGATCTCTCCTCACAGAAGAAGGGCAGCAAGACTCATCTAAAAAACATTACCACACTTCACTCATGATCTAGAGCCAAGCTCTGTTTTATAGCACTATAAATAAAAAAAACCATAAATCTGGACTGGGGTGACTGGAAGTCAAAGCATATTCAGACCCAAAAAACCTCTAGTTATTGATTCATTTGAGTCAATAAAATCTCCACTTCTAGCAATTCATTAACATGAGAACACTGGCAATATAAGTGAGCACTATAAAAACCAGGAAAGATCACAGACCATAGAGTCATAGAACAATAGAATAGTTAGGGTCAGAAGGGACCTTAAAGATCATCTCATTTCAACCCTCCCTGACATGGCCAAGGTCACCTTCCACAAGAGCAGGTGGCTCAGAAGCCCATCCAACCCAGCCCTGAACTCTTCCAGGGATGAGACACCGACAGCTTCTCTGGGCAACCTGTGCCAGTGCCTCACCACCCTCACAGTAAAGAATTTCTTCCTAATATCCAACCTAAATCTACCCTTCATTCAGCTTAAAGCCATTACCCCTTGTCCTATCTGGGGGCTCTTCTGACCATGACAAGTAATGACGAATACAAAGCAAGTTTTACCCAGAAAGAACTAAAGCAAGACCTTGGTGCTCAGCGAATTCTTAGTACACTAGACTGACTTACTGTTGAGACAGCAATATAAAACCATATCGATTATGCAGATGATATTCATAATGGTGCCTCCATGAAATTGCTTTGTATAATAAATTCAGTGAGCAATAATTTACTGCTTTATTTTGAGGGTACTGTAGTCATAATTTGTGCAAAATACAGAGAGAAAGTGGATCTTGCTTAGAAAGACCATGATCCAGAACCTGCTTAATGTATTACTACTATTAAGAGATTTTTAGGTTACAGAAAGAACATACAGGAAAGATTTGTGATAACTATGTCAAGAGGAGCTTTATCATCAGAAGAATGCCTTGTTTGACTTGCAGAGACCTTGATTCCTGAGCCATGGACCAGGACATTTTTGTGCCAAGTACCATCAGAACAATTTGTGTCATTTTAACAAGTGATTCAAGCCACAAGGCAATGACCACAGATGACAGCTTCTTTCTCAGCACAACATGCTCTCTACTCAAGGAAGCCCTTTACTCACTCAGGAAACTTTTTTCCTCAAGGGTAAAACTGTGCTCAGCTAGAAATTATGTTTTCCTGGAGTGCTAAGGCCTGTGTCATGAACATCCTAAGAACACAAAGCTACCACAAACTTTGCAAATCTCAACTTGAAGTGCAACATTAACCTCTTTGATCTTCTGCAAATATAGATAATGTAAATTGGTAACTGTTCCAAATCACACAATTCTTGCCCTGGAGAGAGTATAAGAAAGCAAATAAACACATACCAGATGTTAGTTACTCGTTTGCTTTAGTTGTTTCAATGAGCTACTGGGTAAGAACTCATATAGAATAGAAAATGAAATAAGACACAGAAGAAAAAATGCTTACTGGAAGAATGAACATTATTTTCCAAGATAATGAAAAAAAACCCAACAAATAGAAGTTCCAAATGTTAAGCTTCAGGGCTAAATAAAAGCCAGTCATAAGGAAAGCTGTGTGAAAAGGATGCAAACATTAGAATAAAAACCAAAATGACAGGATCTAACTCTTCCCAGTCTAATTTGGAGATGGGCTCTAGCCAGTGCTTCTGAAGTCACACATTGTTGGTGAGGCCACAGGCCCATTGTCTGGCTTGGAAGAGGAGTTGAAAATTTCTGGGCTTTTAGCATGCTGTGAAATCCCTAAAGCTCTCAAAGGGGGAGTCAGGGAGACAGCTTGCATATACAGTTCCTTTGAGACAGCTATGCCACAGATGTACAGCATACCCCAAAGTGCTGTGGTTTCCAACCTCTTCTGGAACAAACCACTAAGAGATTTTTAGTGACCATGTGAATCACCCTACTACACATTTATTTGTCTGCAAAGTTTCTTTCTCAGTTATGTTTTGCCCAGTATCTACACAAAGTCCCCATTCTCTGTGAGGTCCTACACCACAAGCTTCAGAACATCTTTTTTTGATGTGTTGCATCTTTGAGTATGGTAGCACCTGGCTACTGGCAACTCCAGATTGGGGCAGTTTCATCTTTTCTTAGCATTAATCTGTGATTATCCAAGCACAATAGAAAGAAAGTTGAACTGGTTTACAGCTGTTGTGCTCTGCTGCTAAAAATATTCAAAGCACATGCCTATAGATTTTCTACCAGTTTCCTTCATGGTTATGTTGTCTTAGCCTCACCTCCTGCTTCCAGCACAGCTGCACTCCATGAACCTCTCAAGACTAAATTCACATTTTAGCATGGTGTCCTCTAAGTTGAAGGAACATAAATAAAAGGGCCTAGTCCTGCTCACAGTGAAGTCACAAGGGACATAACGCTGATGTGGACCTGAAAGGGCACGCAAATCTTGGTAACTCTACAAAGTATTTCCAGAGCTCAAAGTCTTTTTTTCCCAAAGAATCTGATGATCTTGGTAGATTTCCATTTTAGGGTTCCCAAATCAGACAATTCAGTTCTGAGCAAATTCCTTCTAAAGAATCTTACTTTGGCACTCAGCCATGCCCAGGAACCATATTTTGTCTCCTAATGATGCAGACAAACACCTGGGCTCTAACTTCTGCTAATTTCCCGACAGTTAAGAGCTTCTACAAATCATTCAAGCTACACACGTGCAGCTTTTTGACACCTAAGTACTTCTAAAATGCTGGGGATAACAAACCCCAACAACCTGCAGCTCAGGATCAACATTTCACTGATTTTTTAAGTGTTTGAATTTCTCCACTCATTATAGGGCAAATACTTGTCTAATGTACCATCTAGAAGTACTGTCTACACTTTATGACTCACTGAGCAGGGAAAAACATTTAAATGCATATATAATTTACTTGATCAATCACAATTAGCAATTTGGACTGAAATCCAGTTAGCATGACTTAAGCTGTTGTCTGTCAGCTAGGCAGTAATAACTGCTTTGGCACACATATATAAGCCAGGAAAAGCGTAAGGTAGTATTACTTGGCACAGCCTCTTTCACTGTGATATAAGCTGCAACATACAACTCTCCCCTGTAATACTTGACACAGTTAAGTTAATCATAAAGTCATTCAAAGACTATGGAGGCAGAGGTTAAATTTAAAAAGTCATCTAACACAAATAGCAAGACCATCTAAAGAAACCACTCTGTGGTTATGGATATTCTGTGAGGCAAAGAGGATAAATTCATCAGCTAAATTATTTTCTCAGCTGTAATTTATTTTTTGTATTCCATTGGCAGTATCATCCTTTGTCCATCATATTGCATTAAAATGCCATGAAAATAATAGAATTATGCAACTACATTTCTTTTTAAATGGATTCAATACAACCTCCCAGAAGACCAAAGGTAAATAAAGTTTGAGTTGAAATATCCAGGCCGAATTTTGTTCTGATATTACTCCCATCTACGCCTTTTTGGCTATGTTCACCCCAGTGCAATTCTACTGGCCCCAGGGTGTTTTAGAAACTGAACTTGTGCCAAATGTTTGTGCAGCTTTGCAATACAATGAAGACCAGAAAGAGATGATCATTTGGAAACAACAATAGCTGCTAGAAGCACTGCTGACATTCAAATGTAAAATTATCTAAATATCCGCACATGTGGAAAAATGATCTTCAAATATAGCGGGTTAAAAAAAACCCCAAAACGTCTCCTCCAAAAGACTGATAAGGAAGAAATGAAGCTGTTACAACTGAGAGTAAAAGAACACAAGCAAGAACAGAAGAACAAGCACCTGCAGCCCGTGGTTCACACCACTTATCTGAGGCACAGGTTTTCGGGGGTGAATCACCAGAAGTGGGGGTCCATCTCTGCCCTGACTGGATAAGCAGCCTGTATGAGTAGTGCCACAAGGTGTGTAACTTCCATGGGACTAATACAAGGTAAAATGAATCCTGCCAAAGTGAAATTCTGCTACTTCCACTGTGAGGATGCTGGTGAGGACAGAGTACACGCCAAGGGTTGGGTGTGAGAAAGGGGCAAGGGAAAACACACCAGCTGTAGCCTCCACATGACCGAACCTTCTTTGGGAATGCAGTTTGTGACCTGAATTGCTTTCTCATACGCATAAAGAACAAGTAGCAACATCTAATACCACCCAGTTATCAGAATCTCACCTTGTAAAATGATTAAAGTGAAAGAAAACAAACAAACAAAAAAAAAAGGTTATTCTCTCTCTGACTTGAAAAGCCCCTGGAGATAATACACATTATGAGAGTTAACAAGGCTTGCACCTTGCAATGCTCCCAAAGGCTCTGCAATTTATATTCTGTTCATATAAATTAAAAGATCATTATCCACAACTAAGGGGAAGTGACAGATTAAAATGTGCTTGCTTGAAAACCTCCCTGTAAATCTCCACCATTTAAGCACAGTTAGAATGCTGCATTACAATACCTGTTCCACAGACAGCTCAGACAGACAGCTGACCACATTAGGCACTTCCCTGAGTTGTATGGTCCCAATGGCTGAAGTTCATGGAAATATTCGAGAAGATACCAAAGACACTGTTACAAGCAGGCCAGCATTGCTGTGGTTTGATGGTAAAAGAAATTGTTTCTCTCCGGGTTATTTTGGCAATAATGTTGTTTGACAGGTCATCTTAATGGCACCCATCAAGAGTAAAGCTTCAAAACATGAAGTACTATCTGAAGTGGACATTGTAACTTATAGGTCTAGGTATCTCTGAAGTGAGAGCAATTTCTATGGATCACTTCCACAAAGTAATATTTTGTACCCCATTTTCCACTGAGTTTCCCGTTGTTTCCATTCAAGTACCTCTCCAGTGATCACAACAAACATAAAATCCTATTGTTACTCTTACTGGGGTAATTTGTGGTACCACTAGTTGTCAAAAACATCTGATACATGATCCCAACATTAGACACTTCCATATAGATAGAAGTGATGCAGAATAAAAATATATCAATATACTTCTTAAAAATAATTCTGCATTCTCCCTTCATCAATTAGTCAAGAATCTAAGAAGACCCTTGGTGAAACTATAATTCACTTATAGAGGTAGTTTGGTTTTGAAAGGTTACCTACCTAAGCAAGTAAAATGATGCAGACATCCAGACAGAGAGAGCAGTGTCCCTGAAGTCACACAGCAGATCAGCTGCCTACAAACAAGACCACATCCCTCTCACACCATTACCCACTTCACAGTCTCCTCAATAGCTATCCACACCACTCCAGGTACTGGTACCCTGAGACATCTGGGCTCAGAGCCAGCAGTCAAATGCATTCTGACAGACCAGTCCTATAGCAGCTAATTTAAAAAAAAAAAAAACCAACAAAAAAACCCCACCACATATTTATCTAGCACAGAAAATTTAAATACCATTTCTGTATTTACAGTGCAGCTTCAATGTCCATGGTTGTGTCATGATGGCAGAGGTGAGAAACTGCCCCATCTATCCCACCACAACTCCTCCAGGTCTAACATAGACGGATGAACAATTTCTCTAATACACAGGTCCATGAACCATTGAAGACTTTCCTGAGTTTTTAAGGAGAGTGTTAATGGCTCTTTCCTGAGTTTTTAAGGAGAGTGTTAATGGCTCACAAGCCTCTGCACAGTGGCAAATTATACCCACACTGAGCCATAACTCTTCCATTTTTAGGAAAGTAATGCAGACCTTGGTGCAATTCAGAATATTCTTATCTCTTGTGGAAGGGGTACAGAGTGTTAAATTTAAGATTTAACTCACTACCAAGACTGATCTGATACTCAGAACTTTCCATTCATTTGTCCATCCTACATTTCCTAATTGCAAAGTGAAACTAGTTATTCTCATTTCTCACTTTGGAGTCTGAGGAATTGTCCTCCAATTTCTAGTATAGATGGCAGAACTGTTGCTTAGTTCTGCTCCCAAATCATCTCTTCCCACTTCTTATCTCTGTTTTTTGTTTTTAATGTTTTCATTTTTGGAAGCAAGGTAATATTTTTAAAGGACACAAAGTCCAATCACAACAGTCAGTTTCACTGGGTGAAAAAGTTGTTCTGAACAATATAAAATCTATGCGCCCCATGTAGAAGGATTTGTCCTCCTTAAACTGGGAAGAGACATATGAACATAAGCACCAGGATTATGTTGTAACACATTATAGCAGAAAAAAACTGTTAGGAGACCTGAAATCAGTCCTACCTGTGCTACCAGCCACACCTTCACTAGCAGCAGCCACAGGAGCAGAAGAGCCAAAAGGGCAATTCAGCTGCAGAGCACGGGGCTAAACCACTCACCTGGCTACACATAACTTTTGAATCCATTACAGCTATATTCTGCAAAGTCATGGCTTCAGGACAAGCTGCTTGAAAAACAAACCTCTGTCCACAATACTATTCTGGGTGTTACCTCAGCCCATTTGTTGTAGTTTTTTTTATTCATTTATAAATAAGATGCTTACATTGGTAATATACTACTGAATACAGAAAACAGGTTTAGAATGGGTCTTGAAGAGTAATATAATCCAATTCCTCCCCCATCTCAAGGCAGGATCAGCTACTTCTAGACAATTTTTGGCAGAGGTTTATTTAATGTCCCATGACAAAGCCTATCCAGAGAGGTTGTGGAATGTGGTCCAGTGCTTGAATGCCCTTGTTCTCTCAAAATTATTTTCCTAACATCTACTTAAACATACTGTGCTGCAGTTCAGGCTCGTGGATGTGTACACTTAGAGCAGATTTGGAATGGGATGGAGTCACTGAGGATGGACAGCAGAAACAGGCTATCTACAAATTCTCCACAACATTTCAGTTCCTTCCTTTGCTATATATTTAATTTTACTTGGCAGTCTGAGTAGATAAAGTTACATTGTATTTATTATTTTATGTTTTGGAAAAATTCCATTAATTTTTGAGATAAACAAAGGCTTTCTTTACCACAGTGAAGTTCTCCAAGACATTCAGTCTCTCAGGCAACAAGAACACAAGCAATTGTTTTTGTAGATATTTTGAGTGAAACCTTTAACTGAATACCTGTAAAAACATTTGTGTTTGCAGCATCTCACTAAAGGAATCTGTGTTGTTCAATATAAATCCTCTTGACCCAAGACAACTCTGAAGCAGAGCTCCAAATCTCACTTACATCCAAGTTCTGCAGTCTGCTGTGGTCCAATGTTCACTTTCAAAGCATCCGAGTAACTTTTACAACATGCTAGTATGCATGACATGAGGCCACAGGCTAAGGAAGGATGTGTGGAGGCAGCTGGAGAAAATATCTGCAGGAGATGCACAGTTCAGAGCCACGGTGCAAACCTCACCCACATGGAGGCCTCCAGAAGCCTCCATTTCTTGGAGCACTCAGATTTTGGTACATGCTCACTGCTCCTACACTGGACACTGTTTAGTTACACCACTCCTCTTGACTTTCCAGGTAGCATCACAAACTAATTTGTGGTGAAAAGAACCCTTGGAAGTCACCTTGTCCCACCCAGTGTTCAAAGCTGGTTCAGTTAAAGAAGGCTGTTGAGGGCCAATTGATTTTTTTAACATCTCCAAAGTTTCCCAAACTCTCTGGTAACATGGTCCAGTCAGCCCTTCTTACAGTGAAGATATTTCTCCTAAAGCCTAGGTAGACACTCTTTTGTTCTAGTTTGGGTTCAGTGACTCCTTCTGTGGACCTGCTGGTTATAGGCTTGCTAATAAAGTCCAGGATGCAGCTGGCCTTCACCGTGAGAGCACAGTGCTCACTTGTGCTCTACTGCTGCCTACCACAATGCCCATATCCTTCTCTACAGAGCTGCTCTCCATTCAGTCAGCCCCCCAAAATGTTGCATGGGGCTACTTCATCCCAGATGGAGTTTCTTCAGGATGCTGACAGCCCTTTTAACAGCATCCCATCAGCGTATCAGAGTATTATTAGATATCTCAGTCCTTAAAAAACAAAGGTATTTTCCCTGATTGTTTCAACTTGGCTGTCCCCACAAAGCATTCAGCAGAAAGGACATTTGCCAGAAAATGTGTGAAGTGAGTACATGACAGGCTAAGATATGGAATTGCATCACTGCACCACTGTTCAACTGAATATTCATAGAAGCTGAGGAATTGTCTTTGCACACAAAAAGGAACAGCCAGCAAATAAGTTTTTTTGCAAAATAAGCATCAGTCCTAACCAGTGCAATTCATTTCAGCACCTGTCAGTATAATTACCCATTGTTTTTCCAGGAAGTGTTGAGTAGACACCATCACCTGGATTTACACATGCAAAGCAATACCATACACTGGCACAATTTGTAAAGTACTGGAGGTGCTGTGTGTGGGCTGGATTCTGGCTAATACATGTGTTTGCACAGCCCATAACAACACAGCCATTTAATCAACTCAATGTCAGACCTTATAAAATTACTCTGGTGCAATTTTCACTATTGTCTTCCAGTGACAGAAAGTTTGGAACAGATATAAAACCCAATCAGATTAGAAGAAATTTCAGGTCAGAATCCAGCCCTTTCTCCCCTTCCTTCTCCCACCTTATTTTTACAAATGTATTTTTTTAATTTTTAAGATCACCCACACAAATGTCCAGAGAGGAAAAATGAAGGAGTGTGGCTGCATAAATCCAAACCCACAAAATTATCAGATGTTTTGTGGAAGTCTTTAACAGGACAAGGGTTTTCTTAGATTTTTGCCTGGGCTAAACTTCTGCTAAATAGATTAATAAACTCCCACAATGAGCCCCAAGGATTTTGAAGGCACCACATATCAAGAGGTCTAAAGGAAGATCTGAGATCCTGACTACATGTCTTCCAAGAATTAGAGTTAATTAAGCATATGCAGTGCACTGGAAGAAACAAAGAGCAATACGTATTGGGGTGTAGTTGGTAGTTTCCCTTTATAAGCTGCTGCTTGAAACAAAGTACCACTGAACATCACTGTAAGCAAAAACTTGTTTGGTCATAAGGGTAGTGCTAATCTACAACTCTCTAGAAGAAAAAGAAAATAATTGAAATTATATTTTTTTCTGTCTTCTTTTGAAGTAAGTACTTCAGTATGTGCTCAGTAAAACTCTGGAGAGGAAAATGACAACTTCAGCCTCTCACTTCATTTGTGAGGCAGTTTTCCCACAGTCCCCAGACTTTGTATCTGAATACATAAACCCTTGATATCATCTGAAATAAGTAATATTTATCACTAAGAGAAACATGTCTGATTTCCTAAGACCCAAGTCTCGGGGCCAGGAACTTTTAGAGGTGCCAGATGAGACTTGGTCCAAATTTTTCAGAGACTTGGTCCAAAGTTTTCAGATAGAGTTGAATACACACAAGCAAAAGGAGTCTTTTCAAGTCACGTTGGACTTCTTACAAGCTAATGAATAAAATTTTGCTTGAGTATTGCCTCGAACTGGGGCTTTTGCTCAGCTCCAAAGTGATAGCTTAAGAAGGTTGAAACACATCCCCTGTCTCTAGCAGTTACAGAAGACCTCAGAAAAGGCTGCCTTCATAGTCAGAAATGGATGAAGCATCCCAGAGATCCAGGAACAAGCACTTTGCCTAGCAGCAAGTGCCTGCAGTTTAAGCTTTTCTCATTTTCAAGATTCACAGGTTTCAATGGGAATCCACAATAACTCTTACTTGAGCACCAAACATACTATGAGCTAATTTGTCCTTTCTTTTGTTCTTTTCTGTCATTATAACAAATTAATGAAAGAAAGAGGGAAAAACTTCTCTTTGCCTGGCCTAACATACAGCAAACTGTAAAACAAAATCATGACTCTCTGAAAAGGACAGCTTACAATGAGAACATAAACAACATTACTGTTTCCAGACTAATAGAGCTGAGCTAAAATATCACCAAGAACTCATTCTATCCCCCTTGTCCAGCTCAAGCTTTTACCAATTTCATGGGTGAATTAAAAGAGCAGTATTGATCCATGCTGGCTGTCCTTTTCAAAGCAAACATTGCACTGGACAGGAAGACACACAGATCTTCTTAGCTTAAGAAGAATATAGAAGGCAGCACCATGTTCAGCAGCTTATTCAAGGGAAAAGGTGTCTGCCCCTAAAATGTCATGCTGAAACCATCATTCACTGCTTGTCACTAGCGACACCTAAACCACGGAGGACTGATTTACATTTGTGCTGCAGTAATGAGTGAGCTGTTTTCAAAATGAAAACCTAACTTATGGCTCTATTTGCTCTTCTCTCAATTGACAATAAATGGAGTTCATAAAATTACAAAGCAGCTTTGGAATCCTAATCTAATTAAATCAGCAGTAACTGATTGAAATAACTGAAGAATTATATATATATATATATATATATATGTATGTATGATAAAATAAAGCCTTCAATAAAAAGGAGTCTTCCTTGGGACATACCCAATCTTCCATCACTCCTTGTTTTAACCATACTGATTGACAGCAATTGTCGACAAAATTAATATTGTAGATTTATAATTGCATCTCACAAACTATAAGGTTGATTCTTCTCTCACTGAAATCAGGAGTGAGAACCCCCTTGCTCTCTGTAACACACCCTGCTGTGGTACCAAGAAGGTTTTAGAGCTGAAGCCTTCACAGCAGTTTACACTGCTGGAAGCAGCAACAGCTCTTGTCTGCTGAAGGAGAGGAGGTAGAAGAGAAGCAAGGAGCACAGCAGAGCAATCAGAAGTGCTTCCAACTTTTATGAAACTGCCCAGGCTATGTCTTAACTCCTCTATGCAAATCAAAGCTGTCATAGATTTTTCCTGAGTTGGTTATCTGCCTCCCACAGGTAAGCTGCCTGTACTTACACGAACATCAGCAATCAATTTGTTAGGCTCGAAGAATAAAAACCAGAAACATGAGATGCCTCCTATATGGGGCAGAAAATTGCCAATACCAAGTTTTGCAAGATTGACATACAAGATAGTTTTTGTCCATAAATCTCATAGCACTTTATTAAGCGCTGTGAGGCAGATGCCTTGAGCTCCATGCTGTGGAAGCCGAACTGGAGACTTGAGATGTGACCTTTTCAATGTCATGTAGCAGGTCAAAGTGTTCTACTTCAACATTCCCAAGTTCATAAAGTCTCTATCTTTGCTTTTAGTGAGAACCAGAAGAGAAGGCAAGCAATCCTCTGCACAGGTTGAGCTCTGAGCCTGTCATTAGAGTAGCACTGGGCTAGAATGAATAAACACATGGAAAAACTATTTTTAAGATATCAGTTGGCATCTAAACTGCTTGTCCAAGTTGATGAACAAAGGACAAAAATGTAAAAAAGGAAGAAAAAGGTGGAAGAAAATTCTGGCTCAGCTCATAAATAACCTATCCTCCTCTCCTTAAACCAGCCACACTCCATTTTGCCCATGTGGCCTTTGCTGGTTTTTACTGGCAGGCTGGCAAGACCAAAAAATTTCAAAAAGAAGGAAAAACAGAGAAGTCAATTTCTTAGCCTTTACCCTAATACAGTCCTGTTCAGAGCACATCCAGCTCCAGCTGCACAGGTGCATCTCCAGAGCGCTCACACAGCACAACACCTCACGGGGCAAGAAGACTCATCTGCATCTCAACTGCATCTCTTGCTGCTGCTGGCAGAGGGGAGGATGGTGCCAAGCTGCCCATCTGCCACCATCTGCACGTGGACTGATTCTGGATTCACTATCCAGCAGCTCTACCTGCCCAAGATCAACTTTTAAGACATAAACCTACCTGGAGGAGATGGCAACAGACACTGAGCAAGCTGAGGTCCAGCTGATGTCTGCAGCCAGGGCACGTGGCTGCTCTGAACAAAAGGGAATCAGAAGGGCTGAGCCACAGTGGCCTCCCCTGGAGCCCCCTCCCAGAAATTCCTCAGCAGGTATGAGAGCTGGTAAACCAAGACCTCTCACCTCAGTCCCACTCACCTGTCAGGGCTGGGAGGGAAAAATGGATAAGACACCTTAGTATGAAGGGCAAGAAGATGAGCTGGAGAGTTTGTGAATAAAAAGATGGAGAACAGAATTTTGTGCTATGACCAAGGACATTGGGAATACCCAGCAGACAGACATCATTGATGGAAACAATTTAGAGAGTGCAAAATGAGTGAACCCCTCCATAAAACTTTGTATCAACATTACCAGCACACAGAGACCACCATGTTTACTCCAGACTTACCGGAGCTCCTTGCTGAACAGTGCATGAAAATCAAGGTCTTTACCTGTAACACAGCAAATGGCCCAAAATCCACAGCCAACTAAGCAGAACAAGGACAGTGAACACAATGGGACCTTCTAATATAAATGATAAAGCTCATCTTCCCAGAAGACAGATGTGTCTTGAAAATTACTGTGGAATGTGCTCCCTCAGAAACTAAGGACCAACATGATCAATACCATCTCCCTCTGCAAGAAAGATAAATATTCTAGAAGTCATCTATTCTAAAACAGAACAAAAAACAAAAGAAAACCATTACAAGCGACTGTCATATACAGAATTCCCTTGCAAGAAAAACGAGCCAGTTATTCACAAATGACAGATAACAGCAGTTTAACACACTGCTGTTAGGACTTCAGGTACATTATGAATGAGACAAGATGAGAAGAACACATTCACATAAAATGGAAAGTACAGTATTAAGGAAAGAAGCATCAGTAAAATATGTGAAAATGGAAAGGATCAGAAGGAAATAGGTATATAAAAGAAGAAACAGTAAAGGATGGAGCAACATTCTGAGGTAGTACCTTGAAGCAGATGACCCCCTGGCATTAACTAGTGCAGAACCATTGTCTGGAACAGGTCAAGGACAGCTTCTCTCATCTGAGGATTTGGTCCTCCACACAGAACCAGGAAATGGCAATGACAGCATCCTGCCTGGTTTTCTTGGGGTGCTTTCCTCTCAGAAAGTAAAGAGGCAACACAGGAAGAAAATAAGATGATGCCATAAATTAAAAGGCAAGGCTTAACAGAAATAAAAAAATAGATGAAAAGCAAGAAATAAAAACCAAGGGATGGAGCAAAGGCAAAATAGAAAGAAAATATCCACAGATTAGTGGAATATATTTTATTTATTCATGAGCTCTGTTTTATTATGTGTCCTTGGCAGATGTCCTACAACTGAAAATTTGCAAGGCAGAGAATGATGCAAGTTTAGAGACTTGAGCCTTGTTTCTAGTCATTAGCCTTGGGCAGATCTTTTTAATATATGTGCCCCAACAGGAAGTAAGTTCCTTAAATCAAGAGCCTTTGGACAGGAGACACACTGCAAACAAATGGGCTTAGACAGGGACTCCAGGAGATAAGACAGAAAGCATGATCTCAACCTGTTTTCAAGTAACCAAGGTGAAGGTCTGCTAGTAAGGATATTGCCCAACAGGATACGGTCTGCTTCTGTCCCTGATTCACACCATACCCTGTCTTTCACATGCCTTCCTTGTTAAGCAGCACTTTATTTCACCTGGGAGCATGTGGGCTCAGCTTGCCCGGCTGGCAGGGACAGGGATGCCAACAGCAGGCAGCCACGGGAGCGGTGGCAGCGGTCTCTGGAGTGATCCCAGCACCGAGGCAGGACACGTGTCCAACACCAGCCAGGCTGGGGGCTCGGTCAGAACAAAAAGCACGCCTCTGGCAGACGCACCAGTGCTGAGCGGGGAAAGCCCGGCTGCCTCCACTCTCCGTGCAGGTTTAAGGTGCCTCTGCAGCTCAGCTCAGTCCCTGCTGAACCTTGTTTTGCATTGATGATGAATGGTCTTGGCACTGAGTGTTAGTAGTTGATTTTACCCTGCCTATGGCTGTAATTGCACAACTAAGGTGATTCTGGTGGCTAAATACTGATTTATCATCTTTTCAGGTTTAAGGTGGTTTTATTCTTCTTGCCCTGGGAAATGTGCTAAGTCCTAGAGCGGATGAGCAACGAACTGCTTCTCCTTCAGGAGCTCTCTGTTTCTACAAAGGACATTTTGATAAAACATCCGACCTCACCTGTCCCAGGAATAATGCTAGGGGTCACACTGGAGTTTGCATCAGCTCAGCTGAAAGCTGTACATTGATTTTCTTTTGCCCACACTCACAAATAGGAAGTTGAAGGGCTGCTACAATTTCTGTGGGCTGCCTTAGTGCTGAGACAGGTAACAAGCCAGACATTTAGACAAGAAAGGTCTCTCAAAAAAGAGCTTTAATGTCCTCTGCTATGAATACATATAGATTTACTCTTTTTTAATTGCAAGACCCACTTAAACAAATCTGTCCAGACTGTATAAAGCAGATCTAACAGACAAGTAAAGAACTGTGATTTAAGAAATCTGATATTATTTCTGGACCTTCCCCATACTTTAATTCCTGAAATTGAAAAAAAAAAAATCTAATGATACTGCACCTCTTTTTAAAAAGAATTGTTTTGAAATCTGCAGCTAAGAAGCACCCTTGTAAAAGTTAGGTATGATTACTGTCAGTTAAAGTTCTTTTATCATAATTTAGCTACCTACCTATATTCAAATAATTTACACAAATTCAGGACATAAAATCATTTTTGTCTATCCACAGTGCTATCTCAACAGAAATTTAGATACAGAAACTAAAAAATTCCTTCCTTATAAGCCAATTGGTCTTCATTCCCCCAAATGATTACTGGTTTCAACACTGCTGCAATGGGCAGCTTCCCCCCAGCAGCAGATATTAAATGCACCTTGCAAAGTTGAAAAGCCACTCTACTTCATGGCTTAGGATATCAACTCAAATCAAATCCTCCCAAAATTGTAAGTGACTTGACCCTAACTGATTAGAGGAGAGAAGGATTTTGGGAAATGCTGCAATTGTGACTGAGGAAAACAAGAAGGAGTGGTCCAGGACATGTATCTGAAAATGAGATCTGCCCAAGGTGTCCCAAGTCAGACACCCAGAACTTGACTCAAACATCCCCTCTGAAGCTCCTGGCTCCTGTACAAAAGGTATTCTTGCTCCCTCTGTCCCCTTAGGACGTTAGCCTGAGTGCCTTATGCCATCTATTGGCCTAGACCAGCGACAGGCTCTCGGAGGAGAACTTTAATTCTGGGAAAGCGAGTGTGTTAAAAGGAATCTATCCGTAGATCTGTAAATTCCGCTAATGGAATCAATACACTGCCGCTGCTCAGATCTTGAGGTCTACCTTGCCCAGCAGACACACTGAGTTCAGCTCCCAGAATAACCAGCAGCTGTGCTTTGCATCAGGCAAATGAAAAATAGTACTGACACAGAGTGATCTCACTGGCAAGAAAATCCAGAAAATAAGCAAAGAGAATTTTCGCTGTCTTACAGATGCACGTAAAAAAGTAATTTATAGAAAGAGAAAGCTCCTTCAAAATCCACTTAGTTCTAAAATCTGGTTAACTATCCCCAACGTAGTAAGTCTACTTTAAATTGGACATGCAGAGTGAAGAAACTTCTCCCACATTTCCTTAGCGACAGAGGCTACTGTCGCCATTCACGGCTACTCAAATCTAGTTTACTTTTTAACCTAAACGAGTTTCTAAAAGACAAGGCAGAGCTCTGCAATGCGAAGGGACTCAGAGGCATCGCTATTGATCCGCTCCCGCACAGGCCACTAAAAAGCTGCCGCGGAGAGCTCGGCAGGACGCGGTCCCTCCGAGGGCCAGAGCAGTGCCCGCTCCGGAGTCTCCTCCCTTCGGGGAGCGGAGAGCGGCTGCACGTCCCGAGCCGGACGGATCAGGGCAAGACTTCGGCGGGGCAGCGAAGCCCGCCGAGGCTCCCCCTGTCCTAGGCGTAATCCCCTGCATCCCCTCTTCCTCCTCCTCCTCCTCCGACTGTTTGCCCCGCAAAACGCATGGAGAAGATGCTGCACCCC
>VXAD01011634.1:2535149-2598940 GCA_013399195.1 Dicrurus megarhynchus | reverse complement strand
CGCCCGACGTGGGAGGGGAACGCAGGCGGCGCAGGCGGGCTCAGGCGAGTCCCCTCCCCGGCCCCGGGCATCCCCCGGCCCCGCGCCCCGCTCCCGTCCCGGCGCGAAGCGGGACGGGCGCTGCCTCCGCCCCCGGAGTCCCGCAGCGCCCTCGGGGGCCCCGCTCCGCTCCCCCTGGTTCCGCACCGTGGCTGAGCGGTGTCGCCTTGCCTCCGGGGGGCACCGCTCCGCTCATGCCCGGGCGGTCAGCGTTCCCCACAAGTCCCGCTCTACGCCCCGGGGATGCTGCTCCGTGGCCGCAAGGGATCCCACCCCCAAGGTTCCTCTTCTCTCCCGGAGAGTTCCCACACTTTGCCTGTCGGTCCCGCACAGCACCCGCGGCGTCTCCCCGCGCCCGGGGAAGTCCCGCTCAGTTCCCTCGGGGAGTTCCGCACCCCTCCGGATCCCGTGCCCGGAGCACGCGTGGGGACCTGGCAGCGCCGCTGCCTCGCGTAGGCACCTACCAGGCACCCCCAGGTAGTCCCCGCTCTGCTGGGGCCCGGGGAAGGCGCGGGAGCGGGGCAGCCCGTGCGGAGGGGCGATGCTGCCGGGGCGGAGCGGGCTGGGGCGGCCGCCTCCCGGCCAGGGCTGCGGCAGCGCGGCGGAGCGAGTGCCGCCCCTGCCGCCCTGCCCGCGCTCTGGGCTGCGGGGCTCTCACCGTCCCGCTTTTGTGCGGCGCCGGGGCCGGCACTGCGCGGAGTTGTCAGCGCGAAGGGATTGATCTGCCATTGATTCCCAGCGCCGCTCTGCTGAAGTGGCACACACGCGGCTTGATTTGCGGGCGGTACAGCCTGAGATGCGGAGTGTCCCCCGCACGCTGCAGAGGGAAGTAATTTGTTTTCGTGTTATGCCCCAAAGTAGTTGTCTGGCTGTATCAGGGCTCAGTTCTGCCCGAGTTAAAGGCAGAGGGCAATGGGAAGCCAGGCCAGCTCCCAGTGTAATTCCAAAGCACAGCTGCGACAGCCTTCCACGGTTAAACATTTCGTCTGTTTCAGTGGTGTCCTTTTGAAAACCGCCGAGACTGAAGGTGGAGGTTTATTCCTTCACTACAAATTTGGACACAATGTATTTTCTGCACTTTTGCCAAACTTTTCAAAACTTTTCACTAAGAAAAAGTACTCTAAAACATCGTCATCATCATCATCATCATCATAACCAACTGCATGATTAGGGAAAAAAAACCTGTTTCATAACTATTTCTGCCAATTTTTTTCCTAATCAATTTTACCTTGAAAAAAAAGTCTTGCACAAATGTTGCTTAAAATTCTCCTCTGTTTTGGGGGCAGATTTATTTGTGGTGAGTGTTTTATGAATTCATTACATATTTGAAGAAGAAGAATTCAACGACCTCTTGGTTTTGAGGCAACACAAATACTTACTATGCTGTTGTGTTCTTGGTAATAATTTTTTAGTCTTATAAGAGTTGTCAGTTGTGAAGACTGAGGATAGAGAGGATCCTAAGAGAATACATTTCTCTCTCTTTTTGTTTACTGTTATTCCTTTAAGATAATATTGCTGTGCAGAAAGGATTGTTTTTATTATGTGCTATGGTGTATAATAGCATTAATAAAATAATTTTTATCACATTTCTGTTTCATTAATCACAGAAGTTTTAATCACTGCAGAATATGCCTTGTCCAGGTATTACATCAACCCTTCAATGTTGTGCACAGCAATAAGCATTTATGCTACACGTCTTTTTCAAAAACCAAAATTAACCAGGAGTACAGAATGACATTTAGTTACAGAAAGTTTGTGAGAAAGCCATGCACTGAGTGCAAAGTGAGTTCCTCAGAACTGTTCAAATACAAGAATGTGAACAGAATACTTCCTGAAGACAAATGAGGTCATCTTAGTGGGTCATTTGGAGACTTCAGCATAAAATTTGAAAGATCCTGCAGAAATATTGTTACTGACTTTTGGAAATTATACTGCAGCACAGCAGCCCATCAGATGGTTACACAACCTCAGTCATCACAGGCAAGAATGTGAGATGCTGAAAATTGCCCAGGAAGGTGAGCTGCAGCTGCCTGGGCAGCAAGGACACACACATTTCTGTAACACACAGTGGCATCTGTAGTGACAGAGGGGGAAATGGTGGGCTTATTGCCTGTGTCAACACGCCTGGTGACACTGGTGACTGTCCTCAGTGCCTGTTGTGGGCACTGGATATGTCCCATGGTGCTGCTCTGCATGCTAGGGAGGGCAGAAACATGCTGTCTTGGCTTCTCATCAAGGCGGTCGAGCTGCAATCTGCATTATCATAACTTAGAGCTCCTTACATCAGCATGATCTTGCATTGCTCTCTTCTAAAAAACAGACCCAGTCCCCTGAGGGCAGCACATTTAGAAAAGCCAGTTCTCTCCTCCCAGCATTCTGCAGACCCAGGCATCTTCTCTATTTTATCTGCATCAAGAAATATCACAAGATGTAGGAATTGTGTTTATTTTTGTATTTGATGCATCATAGTTTCTTTTCACATAAGCAGTGTCTAAACACTGAGATGTCTGAAGAAACATCTTCCCTTTTCAAAGCAGTTTTTCACATGCTTCCTCTAAAACCCAGCAACTCCCCTGAGCCATGATCATGCTTTTACGTGGAGGGCTGACTTGTGTTTTTTTGGCAGGTTTTAGCAACTTCATTTTAAAACATGCCCTGGAATTTGCTCGACTCAATCATCTGGAAAAGGAAAGAGGTCATTTCTATCTTCCTGATGCAGAAAAACTTATTGGCAGCTGTTGATGGTGGGCATGAGCCTAGTTCCTGTCAGTGAGGAAAAGAGTTGAAATCTAAGCTATAACACCATCATCTTCATTGCACTGCAGTGGTTTATAATATTGCAAAAGGGTTTTAACTGTCACTCACCAGCTTAAAAGATTGTGAGACAAAGACTGTTAGGGAAAGTGGCATACATAAGGCTGACTCGTAGTATCTTGTGCTCTAGCCAAGGGTCAACTAGGAATATTTGTATTTGGGAACAAATCATTACAGTGTCCAGATTAGTCTTTAAAAATATTAACTCCTTCAAAATTGCTGGTAATCAGTTAACTCAAGACAAAACTGTTGTTTTAAATTCCTCTTTAGATAATCAGATTTTCACCAATGGAATGAATGGAGTGAGAAGTTCGAAGGAGTGAACATATGGCTACATCAGAAGGGATTGTGACCCCCCCCCATAAAATGGCTTACATCCTTTTTATGGCTCTTTAAAGCACGCAGTGGGCCTATCCAAAGTCAAGCTGCCACTGGCTAATCTAAACTGGAAACAACAATACCCTGCCTGAGCACTGCTGTGCATGTGTTTGTCGTGTTTGTGTAACGTTTCCATCCCTAGGGCCTGGCCATTATCCCCCCTATTTGTTTTCTTCCCTGAATTGCCTTCATCCAACCAAATTCTGTCAGCAGTTACACCAGGGGGACCCTATTAAAGGCAAATGGACTCAATGTTCTTCCTGAAGAAATGCTCATAATTTAAGCTGAGACAAATTTAAGAGGGACAAATTTAGAGTAACTCTGCCTCAGATACTTTCTTGAGGAAAAAGGGGAAAAAAAGTGATTGAAATGGCAATTCTCCTGTCAGTGAGAGCTGAATCTGCTCTAACTCTGCCTACTGCAGTCCCACCCATTCCAGCCTGCAAGAGGGCACAGGGGACAGGGACTCCAACACCACTTGCAGCCCCTGCAGTGCTTGCTGGTGACCATCCATGGCCACCACGGCAGCCAGCACAGGGGCTTCCACTTGGTGCACAAAAACACATACAAATCACAGTTTTTCACACTCCCATGACTTACATGTGCCTCAGTGCAGGACTCTGGGTTTCATTTGCAGCCCGGCCAGATGAAAACTGTCTCATTCAATTGTTTTACATGGGGTTTGCACTACCTCCAAAAGCTTACTCTTGCCTCTCATGCAAATCAGAGGAACTACTGTTGCAGTATTATGTTTTTGCTTTGTCACAGGTGAGAGGTAGATTGGAAACTGAGCCCTCTTGTGCTTGCTTTTGTATTCCAGACCTGGGGACTGTCTTATGCTCTTTTGATTTAAGAAAGTCAGTGGGAATTTTCAATTCTTTTTAATCAGTTCAAGAAGATAAACTTTATCTGTGAATGGCAGGGCCTCTCCTTAATTATCCTGAGAAAATAACTTCATATAAGGCAACATAGTGCCTTCAATTCCCTAAATAGAATATTTCTAATAATAAAAATTATTACCAGAAAAAAGTCAAAGGGTTTTAAAGGGTTTGTGAGGCAGCATAATCCAGTAACTTCAGGAAACACTGCATCTGCTGCAGAGCCAGGAACAGAACTTAGAGTTCTGGAGTTTTTTACTATTTTTTAATGCTGAGTTTGGTAGTAAAGTATGAATAGTTAGAGGAGAATACTGCATTTGAATTTAAAAGCATCTGCAAATGTTGCTAGGAATATGTGAACCATAACAGATCTTCAATTAAGCAGAAGGTAAGAAATTTATCAGTGTCAGCTCCCTGGCTACCAGGCTATTGACACAATTCTTGGAAAAAGAAGTCAAATGTGCATGTGCATTAAGCATATTGTATTTCTGAAAATGGTGTTTTCCATTAATTATGAAAACATATTAACACAGAACCTTGTTAACAGAAGATGGAGAGTAAATTACTGAATCACTCAGTGAGGTAGGTAGGAAATTCCTGGTACCTTGTCTAACTCAAACCAATCTGAAATTACAAGGTGACCTGTAGCAGGATGTGTCTAAAGTGGGGCCTTGTAAGCGCAATATATAAACAACAACTCCTGTGGAAATGTTGAATGCAGCAGCTGTCATTACACAGGTTACCAACACAGTAATTACACTTTGGATGTGTAACCTGGCTTGACCACCACAGCTGAATTCTTGTTTACAATAAATACACTGGGGTTTACCAAGCTGTGTCTTTTAAAAAAAATAATGAGAAAACATAGTTCCTAAGGTAAAAGAAGACAAGGTCTTTCAATAAGGAAAGGATGTCTATAAAGAATGGTGAAAATGGCTTGTATGTAATTTTTAATTTCTCCTACAAGTTTATGGCAGAGGAAGGAGTGGGTGTGTGCTTAGGAAGCTACAGGAGAAGGTGGGGCCTTCTTTCTTCAGCCTCTTTTATCTTTATTTTTTCATTTCTCCTTTGCTGTCTTTCTTCTCCATTTTCAACTCCATTACTATTCAGCATTACTAAGGTAGTCCCTGAGGAAACTCAGTCCAGGCACATAATTTCATTTGGGTAGTTGGGATAGAGTTGAGTACAAAGGAAGAAATTCTGAAGATTGAGTAAGACAGGGCTATAGAAGGAACTGAAGATCAGGGTTTGGAAGGCAAGATAATACTAAAATGAATAGAGCAATATTAAAGCTACAATAGTGTTTCAATTTTCCTTAATTCTTTTCTTCTATTTCTCTTCAAATCTATAACACTTTTTCTTCTAGTTCTGGTTTCTTTTCATTCCTTTTGGGGATTGTTCATTATTTTGCATTTCTCTTCAGCTCCAAAGCCCTTGACATGTCCATTTCTCCGACTTTCTGTCACCACCTGTGTGGGTGAAAAATAGGATTGCAAAGATTTTCTTCAGTACTTCAGAGAAAAATGGGCCAGGAATCAATATTGCTATACTGGCATAAAGCAATGATTATTGAGATGGAGGGGTATTTACATCTGAAAGCATTCTACCTTGCTCTTCTCATGAATAATGAAAGAAATCGTGACATTTTTGTTGGGCCAGGTAAGCCAAAAAAATTTTTAGAGCACATGAAGGGACTACTACATTTTCATTTCCATCCTTTGTTTACTTGTTGTGTTCTGGGAAAAAAAAATACCACTAAAAGGAAAGATTTTTGTCCCCATTTTGGGAAGTTTCTATTCTGAAGAATCTATGGACGCAGACCATTGACACCACTACTATATATGTTCCAAAGAGGTTCAATACAGAAGTCTTTCCCTTCTAGAGACACTGCATTTTAGCAAAATGAGAAGTTTGCCTATTTGCGTCCCTTCAAAGTCTAAGTCTTCAGCCTAAGGTAAACAGACCTTTATTTTATCAGTGACAAGTGGTTTGATGTATTATGTGTATCTTAAACATGCACCTGATAAGAAGAATTGTTTTTCTGGGGGAATGCTCATCTTCATGTGATTGAGTACAGGGCAAGCTTAAGCCTAATGGCTTGGGCTAGGAATCTAAAATCAAAGGATTAAAAGTAATGTAAAGGGAATCACATTCTATGTGATCAAAGAACAGGGAAATCAATTTCTGGTTGAGACAAAGGATATTTACATGACTATTCTTTTTGTGATTTAACAGTTGTGCAAGAAGCACTCTCCAAAAAAGGCAGCATCAACAAAATGACTGCACAGCTCATTGCAGATGAGACACTAACATGTTCTTGATGACAAAAGAAGAAACACTGGCATTCAAGAAGGAATGTTTGTTCTGCCCTCAAACGAATTGATAACCATCCTCATCACTATATCTACAAACAGGGTAAAATGCAGATGTCAAGTGGAGAAAGTGGATTAAATGGGATGTCTTACTCTGCTTGACCAAAGTCTTACTTGGCTGCCATCTAATTTTCTGTCAAACAGCAATATAATCTGTTGCATTATGCTCTATAGTCTCCCCAGAAGTCTCCCTGAACCCAGGACATTAACATCTCTGAAACCCCAGCTTTAAACTCATGTCAGATCGAATTCCCAGCAAAGAATGACTAAGCAGGACACAGGCTGTAGTGATGGTTAATAATGCTTATCATTGGCTTACTTTTCAAAGTGCACATGATTTTTTTGTGGAGCCTGTCTGTACCTTTCTAAATGTAATCAAGCTACATTTCATATATGCTAATAAAGCAGGGCATATAACATAATACAGTTTTGTGCTGCTTGAAGGTGGGAGCTATTTCACATCCAGCAGTTCAAATCCAGCAGTAAGGAGAAAGGCCTTTTACGAAACCCATCTGCTCAGAGTTTAGACTCGAAAGAAAAGGTGTCATTAAGGTAACTGGTCACCACATGGCTATGAGCCATCAACAGGACACGACCATAAAAACCCCAAGGTATCTTCAGCAGAGATTAACCTTCATATCATTTTGCACAGCTCTGGTGAAACCTCATCTGTGTTCTAGTCATCTGTATCACAGAAAAATATGCTACTAAGATGTTCAGACAAATGGAGAATCTAGTGTAAAATAGGATGAGAAAGACCAGGGTGCTTCAGTCCACAAATGAAGAGTAACAGTACGAGTTCTCTTTTTGAAAATGAGGCCAAACCCAGGAGGTGAATAAGAGTAAATTGGACTCACAAGTTGTACTGGTACAAGAAAAAAATCAATATAAACTGCTCAAGAGCCCAGTCTGGATAAAAACTAAAATTTTTCCAAATGCCAGTGAAATAAAGGTCTGGAATATTCTTTCATTAGAGAGTTTGGGGGAGCAAAAAATAATAATGGTTTTTTGAGTGGGTTTTTTTGGAGCTGGTGAAAATGATTGTCTGAAGGATTGCCTACAACAGTGGGGTACTAAGTACAGGGATTTATGGGCTCATAAACTTCTGAGATTTTTAAGAATACCCCCACAAGTAAATGTGGAAAACCTCCAATTTGAAGTAGCACCATTTAACATTTGTGCAAAGGAAGCTGTGATTTGTTACCATGATCAAAAGTACTTTTAATGCTATAACCAATTTCTTATACTGATTAGAATCAGGTGCTTTAAGAACTGCTTCCTTCAACAACAAACATCTGTTTATATGCCCAGTTTGAGTGTGGAAGCACTAGATAAATATAGATGCAAGCAATGCATCTGATGAGACTGGTCTTACCAAAGTCAAAACAGGCAGGCCCACAATAAATCAGCTACGGAGCAACCTGATTCCTTAATGGAAAGATAGATGAATCCCACAGTGAGCTCAGGTTTAATGGCTCTGTAGCACCCCCCTGTACAAATGCAATAAATAGTACAGAACTCAGTAAAATATTTATCTGAATGAATTATGAGGGTTCTAGTACAGTATCAAAACATGAGCTTTCATACCCTACACGTGTGTGAAAAATATTTGGATGATTCCTATAACACTTGTTTTTTTCCAGGTATCTGAGTTGAAGTAGTTGCAGCAGAATCTGTTATTTTTATTAATACTTACTTGAACACCAGACACTGCTCATTGACTGCATGAGACAAAAAAAACCACTTCCACTTATCACCTTAAGGAGATGAAGACATTCAAAGCATATTGAAAGAAAGTAAATATCAGTGTTTCTTCCCAATGCTGAGCTATAAAGAGACTGCAAAGGAGTTTAAAGCAAACTGCTTTGCAAACACAGGATTCAGTTGCTACACACAGAAGCTCTAAAATCTGTCCTGGGACATCATCTGGATTAACATGCAGTATTATCAAGCTGATGGATAGTTTTGAAAGCTCCATCATTACTCCGATACTGATGTCAGAGTGCTACTCTTTAATTTAACCACAATATTGAATGGGGATCCCTTCATCTTATGTAAAATTAAGCCATATCACCAACTGTAACATGATTTTATTTTACTGTAGTAGTCTTGCCTCTAACATGTATAAAATCCAGAATAGCATATTTGTATGTTGTTTAGGGCATGGCAATGCTACCACAAAAAGTCAAGCAGTGCTCCCCAGCTGGAGCCCTTCCCGGGCTGGCAGGTGGCCAGGGCACTGCTGCTCTTTCAGTGCAGCTGTACTGGGCAGGCTGGAACGCCAGTGTGAACTTGAGCTGAAGGGACTGTGACATGAATGAGTCCATGACGGACCAGAGATCCACCTGCAGTCCATGGAGAGTCCCCTGCCAGAGCAAGTGGATGCATGAAGGAGATTGTGACACTCAAAGGATGAGATGGGGGGTGGGTAATGAAGTTGTATTGAACAGTGTGGGACCTGGGCATGATGAAAATGGTGTGGAATAAGGGGTGGAATGTGCTGGTTTGGCCTGGAGTAGAGTTAACTTTCTTAACAGTGGCTGGTATGGGGCTGTTTTGGATTTGTGCTGAACACAGGGTTGATAATATAAAGATGTTTTTGTTATTACTGAGCAAGGCTTACACAGACCCAAGGCCTTTCTTGCTTTTTGTACTGCCATGCTGTCGAGGGGGCCAGGGGTACATGGCAGGGTGTGAGGAGACACAGCCAGGACAGGTGACCCTGACTAAAGGGATATTCCAGACCATATGGCATCATGCTCAGTACATAAAGTGGAGAAAGAAGGAGGAAAGGGGCGGATGTTTGTAGTGATGGAGTTTGTCTTCCCAAGTCACTGTTACCGTGATGAGGTCTTGGTTTCCTGGAGATGGCTGAACACCTGCTTGCCCTTGGGAAGCAGTGAATTCATTCCTTGTTTTGCTTTGTTTGTGCACGTGGCTTTTGCTTTCCCTATTAAACTCGTTTCATCTCAATCCACAAGTTTTCCGGCTTTTACCCTTCTGATTCTCTCCTCAGTCTCACTGATGGGGGAGTGAGAAAGCAGCTGCGAGGGGCTTGGCTTCTGGCTGGGGTGAAACCACAGCAGGGCTACTAAATGAACAATCTCCTGTTTAATTTGTTCAAAAGCTTATTGTTGTTCAGGACCCCGTTTAAAATTGTTCTCCCATTTCACATGATAGAGAGGGCTTACAATCTGACTCTGGAATATGCATTCTCCAAAAACCCTCAGCACCTAGGAAAGCTTGTGTTTCCTATTTGCTGGTTGGTGAGGACATAGCTGCTATTTCATTGACCATGCCTTTTGGACTCTGGTGACATCCATTTTGCCATTTTACTCCTAAAAACTGAATTTCCTGGGGAGGTCCCTTGACCTTACTTTGCTTTATGGCAAAACTGGCCTTCAGGAGAATCTGGATTATCTTCTTCCCTTTCTCAAAAACTTCTTTTGTAGTGTTGCCCTGTATGATGATATCATCAATGTACTGCAAGAGTTCTGACTCGACTGCAGCCATGCTACCCCAGCTGCTCCTTCCACCTCATAACTGGCAATACCCCACAGCTCCCCCCACCACATTTACTTGACCAGAAGAGACTGGGAAGAGACTCCCTTTCCCTGCTCCCAGCAGTGATGTGAAATGAGTAACCTCCGAGTCTTGGCTGTGCTCCCTCCTGGCTACTGCAAAAATTAGCTCTGTCCTTGCCAGAACCAGGACACTGCCAAACTACAAAGCATCCATGGAATTCCGAAACATTTGGTATTGGCATTCTGTCATCAGCTACCATGGTACCCTGTGGGAGCTGTATGTTCAGTTAAGGAATATCTTCAATTTCTCTCTATGGAGAGGAGACTCTTGCCATGCAACAACTTCCACGCTGCAGGACTGTTACCCATCAAGACATCAGAGAGCATTGCAGCTGGGGAAGTCTGGCAAGGGAATTTGGCCTACTGTGGAAAGAGATGAGATCACAGAATCATAGAATCATTTAGATTGGAAAAGACCTTTACAATCAGCAAGTCCAATCCTAAAGTCATTCCGTCTATCATCTCAAAATTATATCCAGAATCTCAAGAGATTTTGGCCCAACATCAGAGCAACCTGAAGAAAATTGATTGAATTCCTAGATTGAATTCCTTCTGAATTCTTTTTCTCTCCAGACTGAAGTACAGTTCTTTTGAACTTTCTTTTCTGCTAAGTATTTCATTATTTCTGCTCTTTATTTTGGAGTAAAACAAATGTCAAACTTATTATCAGGACATAATGCCATTTTTTGACTGAAACTAATGAATGTTCAATGACATTTATTGTGGAATCAATAGAGTATGTGAAACACAGAACAGATGCGACCAGTATCTCATTAGGCCACAAACATTTCTCTTTCTTGTGAAATACATAATCTAGAGCAAATTTTCCCTGTATTCATCCAAAGGCAGTGTAAATCTAGATTGATTTAATTTAAAATAATGATGTTACTGTAGATCAAAAATGATCTTCCATTCTTACCTGGCCATTTTGGTGCACGTATTTTGTAGTGTATGAGCAGTTCACAAACTTTTTTTGATCTTGTTTTACAGTACTGTGAAACTTTATTAACCCTGTCTTACAAATGCAGATACTGGTGTCTAATGAGACTTCCAAGATCACTTAGAAAATCTGAAGAATGCCCAAATCTCAGTATAATGTTCTAATTTAGTGCAATGATTCCTGGTTTGTCTTATTGCTCAAGATGAAGAGAGGAAAAAAACAGAAGAAGAGTTTGGAAGACCCAACACAGCTTTTCATGAGCAAAGTCTTTCCCATATTCTGTGGAGTTCAATTGGAGGCTAAGACCATTCTGCCATTCTGGCCTTATTCATAGAGTAGTCTCCATATATGAGACTGGTTCCTTAAATTATCCATTGGACAAGATGGGGATATTCCTAGACCTTATCCTATTTCATGGTCCTGCATAAAGGTCATTCATCATTTGGCTCTTAATACTAGAATCTGTTTCCACAGAAGAAGGAAAAGACAGAATTGTTTCCTAACCATCATGAGAAAATGCTGTGAAACCTTGAACTTAACCCTGAACAGCTGCCAGTTCCAGGGACAGGAGATGTATCATCTGAATTTAAACTTCTGTTCTCCCCACAAGCAATATGGAGTTCTATAAGCACTGCAATACAGATAAACACTGATGAAATTGAATACAGTTATTCAAATTATTCAAATTTTCAAAATAAGTCAATCATTAAAACCAAGTTTTTCACTGATTACTGTGTGCTGGGAACACATCCTCCAAACTTCAAGAGCCTAATCCGAAACTCACCAAAATCAAAGAGGATCAGATTGTTGTTCATTCAAGACTGCAGCATTAAATATTAAACTTCAATAAATAAGCATAAAAGTGTATTTAAATAAATTACAATTAGACTTACAAGTTAAATTTTATGAAGATGCTCTGGGAAGATTTCTCTTGCTTATGTATTGCTTCATTTGAACTGCTAAGAAGAAATGGAATTACTTGAACAGATGGAACAAATCAGTTTATTTGTAGGTGATTACACACTATTTTCACATACTATCTCTGTTGCCACAAAGTCTAATTAGTACTGGTATATGGTTGCACACCAGAGAAAATTTCCTACTTTCTTGCAGCACCAAAGACTTACTCACTAGAGAAGTAAACGATATTGCAAGGTCTCCAAGACTCTACATAAATAAAGACAAGATTCCAAATCAGTGAAATATGAGTATAAATCCAGAGAAGTATTGATAGTCACCAAGGAAAAGAAAACTCTCTGAAGAGAAGGAGGATTGAAGATGAGCTAAAAATACAAGAAGATTCTCTTTGTGTGACCCATCTCTATGACGGGAGCTCCTTTATGTGTCCATTACTTTGAGGGAAATAAATGTGCAATAGCATCTTTAAATATAGACAAAGAGAGAGAATGGGAGAGAAGAGTAAAATGTGTTTGTCTATATTTGAAATAGAACTAGATCATAGATTGTATTTTCAATTTAAGAACGAGTCATTCTTTCCTTGTTTATTACAGTCATCAAGTAATCATATATAACTGCATATAGACAAAGAGAGGGTTGTGTGGGGGCAGCAATTATTGATGGACATTACCGAATGATAAATAAAGAGCTAGCTCAGAACTGGTATTCATTGCACACAGATGTCTGGGCCATGGGCAGATGTCTTAAATTGTCTACACAAAGCGCTTTTGTGCTATCACATCAATCTAAATTGCTTTGCATTTGATTCCAGGCATTTCCACACACTGCTCTCCACCGCACATAAATTCCTGTTCTCGAATCCCATCTAGGCTTGAAGGGCCAAATTACTTCCTGGTGAAACCCTTTGGCTTAATTTGCCTCAGTTTTATTGATGCAGACAAACTTTGAGACTGGTGTTTTCAATCACAGGAGAATTCGTACACAGCTCCTTAGGTTATAGTGCTGGTTCTGGGGGGGGCATCCACTGCTCCTGGAGCACCAAGCTGAAGGAGATGAAAGCATGAGCAGGAAGAAGGAGGGATGAAGCCACGGCTTCATGCACGCTCTGTGTGCAAACCACCATGTGCTTCATAGGACAATATGGTTGTGACCAACACTCTTGAGGGGAGCTTGCTTCAGACATCCTGCTGTTCTCTAATCAGAGAAGAAAGGACTGCCATAGCCTGCCTTCTAAAGCTTTAACACAGGACCTCTGTCTTTTTAAATACTATCAATCATCATACCTACTGCTCTGGGCTACAGGGGAGCTCAAAGAAAACCACCCATAACTCTGAGACAGGCACTTTCCTGACTCTCTGAGGTCTTAGAACTACTGCACTCCCACAGCAGGACTGTGCTTCACTGCAAATCAAGTCAGTGATGATTTAGGAAATAATTCATATCCCCAGAGGAGGCATATCTTGCAGCAGAGACAGCCCAGCATAAGTTGCTGAGTTTTAGTTAATGGCCTCATTCTATCTAATGTGTCTGCTCTTGCAGCTATCACTTACAGATGAACTGTGTGTTTTCTGTCTCCCCATTTTTTTTACATGGAAAATATTTGAATTAGGCTAGCACATAAACACACTGTCTAGGAACAGATTCATGGGAGGAGGAGTTAACAGAGAGAGACAGATGGAGTAGTAGTTTGAATATCTTATTTTGCATTGCAACCCTATGAAGATAATGAGTGATGCGTTTCCTAGTGGACATTTTACAAGAGTCACTTTATAAGGGTGAGATTGCAAAATCTTTCTCACTTTTACTATTCCTATTAGCACAGAATTATCTTTGATGTTAATTTAGTATGCACTTTTGCATGCAGTGAAAATAGCTTTCAAGGTATATTTAGCAGCCATATTAGATTGTATGGACCTCCCTTTTTCCTTCTTGCTCACCTGCTTGCTGTGGGAGAGCTGTCAGTTATCAGCTGAAAGGCTGGTAACATCAAGATACCCTGTACATGGTTGTTAGCACTGAGAGTGTACATAACTCTACATCCTTTCTTCCTCTTCTTGCCCTGATACTGATTGGAAGGCCAAAAGGAATTCTTTTTCTCTTACTGGACATTTTAGCTGTATAATTTGAGTAAAGCTTTTTAGATTTCACTTAATCTTTAGCAATCAAAACTGTGACAGACAAGACTTCTTTCTTTCTTCCACAACCCAGAAACATAAAAGTGTATAGAAATCAATCTACATTTGATGGGCAAAAAAAAAGAAAAATAAGGAAACAAAGATCACTGAGAGTGACTGTGTTGGTAGACTGGATAGGTGATGCTTTCAATAACACTGTGATAAGGCTGTGCTGTAGCAGAGCTACTACTACTTCCATTCCAGTAAACAGTTTTTAATTATTGTGATACTGTTTAAACTCCAAGCAGTAACTAAAACACCTCTAGAATTCCATTTTGCCCTATAACCTCAGCCTGCATGTCAGTAGTGGCAGATTGAAGAATTAAGGGAAGCATGGCTGGAATCTGTTTGGGATGGAAAAGCATAAGCAACCTTGACACTGCCATGGCCCAAGGTTACTATTACTTTGGATGTGCTTGTCAACAGTGCAGGTCTTCAAATGTTAAGTGGAGTTGATACAAACTAGACAAAATCTCAGGCAGTTTTTTGGTGGTATCTAAAATCAAGTTCTGGAAAAATGGAATAACATTTCTGTAATATTGTAAAAGTACACTGCACAGTGAAATAAATCCATAACTCAAATGGTCTCAGCTCCAACAATAATAAACAGGGTCATGGTATCCAGTATTTAAGCCTGATCGTGGGCTTATTTATTAGAACCCATTATTTATATAATATCCTTGGTGGATAGTGCTTCTCAGGAAAACTCCCTCTAAAGTTAAAAATGTATCATATAGGGAATTTCAGAAGGAAACAACTGCAACACAAACCAGTTGGGAATAACACTTGTTTCTGAAGTAAAATCTAACACTTTGGAGCATGACAAACTTTGGATTTCACATTCAATTAATTTTTTTGATACTCTTGAAGATGTGGGAGGGGTTCAGTAGGTGACCCGTGACAGCAGCACAAGTACACGCCAGTTTAAAACGATCCTGTGCAGTCTTTTTTGGGTTTAAGAACGAGCCCTGAACAGCAGCCGCCGCCCGGGCTGCGCTCCCGGGAAGGTGCAGGGAGCGGAGGGAGCAGCTGGGTGATCCTCCGGCTCCCTCTCCAGGACATCGGCCTTAATTACAAATAAATCCTCCAGCTCTGCGGCTCCTGCAGCCTTCTCAAGGGCAAAGGGAGGAGCAAAGCCCGAAAGTCGCAGGCATAAGCGTAGGACAGAAGAATCCCCAATATAAGGTTAGTTTCGATTTAAACGCAGTGAGAGAGGGATGCGGGCAGCTCTGAGCACTCCCTAGGAAACACTGTCAAGCACCAGTAGTGCTCAGCACTTAGAGACAATGTGAACAGACTCCACAATAACCCCTTTGCTCACTAAGTGATCTGGCCATGCTCTGAGCATCAGCAGCTCAGCTCAGCAGCCCCAGGAACATCCCACTCCCACACATCCCTCACGGTGACCAGAGTGCACTCCTGCTCATGCAGTGGGAAACTGCCACTGACCCAGACTCAGGGCCCAAGGTCTGACTTCTCCACCTTCAGCATGCAGCAAAGGCAGGGTCCTTTTGTCAGACCTATTTGTAGTCAGATCCACTCCTCCACAGTTTTTTGGGTTAATTTTCTTCAAATTTGAGCATAATTTCTGCTCTAGGTGTCCTACATGTCACCGAATTAGATGTTCTTCATTTAATTTGTGATGCCCATCAGTCTCTAGTATGTTCCCTTTTACAGTTAGTTTTGACCTCTTATCTTAAAGGTTCACAGTTCCTTTCTGTTTTGTTAACCCAATTGCCTTAAAACTGTATTTTAATCCTCCACAGAGGAGGCAGGGTGAATTGGCTTTGGGTATCAAGATTGTCATAGCAGGGGGACTATACGGGTGGCTTCTGTGAGAAGTTGCCAGAAGCTTCCCCCATGTCTAATGCCCAATACCAGCCAGCTCCAGGACAGACGGACAGACTCACCACTGGCCAAGGCTGAGCCGATCAGGGATCATGACAGCATCTCTGGGATAACAGAGTTAAGAAGGGAGGAAAAAAAACCCTATACAACTGCAGCCAGGAGAGAGGAGAAAGAATGTGAGAGCAACAGACCTGCAGACCCAGGGTCAGTGCAGAAGGAGGGGCAGGAGATGCTCCAAGCACCAGAGCAGAGATTCCCCTGCAGACCATGGTGAGGCAGCTGTGCCCCTGCAGGTCCATGGGATCACAGACATCCACCTGCAGGAGGATCCTTCACCAGAGCAGGTGGATGCCCAAAGGAGGCTGCGACTCTGTGGGAAGCCTCTGCTGGAGCAGGCTCCTGGCAGGGCCTGTAGCCCTGTGGAGAGAGGAGCCCACACTGGAGCAGGTTTGCTGGCAGGACTTGTGACCCTGTGGGGGACTCACACTGGAGCAGGCTGTTCCTGAAGGACTGCATCCCATGAGGGGTATCACATTGGAACAGTTTGTGAAGAACTGCGGCCTGTGGGAAGGACTCACGTTGGAAACATTTGTGGAGGACAGTTTTCTGTAGGAAAGACTCCACACTGGAGCAGGGGAAGAGTCTGAGGAGTCCACCCCTGAGGAGGAAGGAATGGCTGCCACGACCATTCTCTGTCCCCCTGTGCTGCTGGTGGGGAGTAAGTGGAGTGGAGGAAGAAGGAATGGGTAGGGAGAAAGGGCTTTTATGATCTAGTTTTTATTTTTCATTATCCTACATTGATTTGATTGGCAGTAAACTAGACTAATTTCCCCAAGTCAAGTGTTTTTCCCATGACTGTCACTGGTAACTGATCTCTCCCTGTCATTATCTTGACCCATGACACTGTCCTTATATTTTGTCTCCCCTATCCAGCTGAGGAGGGCACTTGGTATCCAGCCAGAGTCAACCCAGCACACAAGAGCACAGGAGCTGCAAAACGATGGATTACCTCATGTTTTACCAGAACAGCACCAGTTTCACAGAATCACAGAATACTCTGTGTTGGAAGGGACCCACAAGGGTCGTCAAGTCCAGCTCTTAGGTGAATGGCCCATAGAGGGACCAAACCCACAATCCTGGCATTACTAGCACCCTGCTCCAACTAAATGAGCCTTGAGAACCTGATAGTTAGGAGCTGACAGACTTAGAGAGATCCAGGAACCAAAGTAGGAGCAGATTTAATCAGTAAAGCAAATAATCAGGTGATGTGAATTACAGGTTCATAATCAGGAGGATAAACAGCTGAAAAAGGGTTTCATCAGTAAAAAGGTGGCAGCCTTTCTATTTAACCCAGAGCTAAAAAGGCTTTGATTTCTATGCAAGTCTGAGAAAGGAGATTTTTGTGTGGTGCTGTGAAGGAAAAAGCACCACACATAGACGCTAAGCAATGGAGCTGAGCCTGGTGCAGAGGTGAGAACTCTTTGGCTGCTAAACATAAATGATCTTAATTAAGACATTAAATATATTGATTTTTCTGGTTTACCTTCCCTAACTATCTAGTGATGACTAATCTCATTTTCTAATTTCCTAGTCTAGAACTGTTGCTCTAAACTTAAGACTAGTTTAATATTCAGATGAGAGCTTTCTGAGCAAGAAATTTGTTACCATGTTTTCACAGCTGAAACTGCTCCTAATTCTTGTCTTCTTACAGGTTGTTACTAATAGGGATATTATTCTCTGGAGTATGGACTCAAGAGAGGTCAGGTAATACTGTTAGTAGCTGATTTCACATCAGTTCCTAGGCTTTTCCATGGGTGATATCTATGCTTATGTGTGTATTTCAGAAGAGTCTGAAGCTCTTGGGGCAGTCTTACTTGCATATTTTTCTGAGACACTTTAAACATACAGGGATTTGTTGGAAACTGCACTCTTTAGTTTTACGTGTCACTCTATTAAGCAAATGTTTCTACCTTTCCTCGCTCTGGTGACAAGTACTGATGAATCAATAAGGACTTTATTCATATTTTCTTGAGTGTAGTTGTTGTTATTCACCATACAATATGTAAGATCTTTTATCATAGTTTAACTCAGCTGGCAGCTAAGTACCAGGCAGCTGTTTGCTTATTCCTCGTTCCCAGTGGATTGGGGAGGAGACTCAGGAAAAGGTTTGTGGATTGAGAACAATATTTCAATAATGTGAACCAAGTAAAATATGATAATAATAATACTTATAATCACATTTTTAATTTTTAAAATTATAAAACACAAGAAAAATTTGTGATGCACAGTACAGTTGCTCATCAAGACTGATTCTCAGTCTGTCCCTGAGCAGGGATTGATGTCTCTCAGCCAGCTCCCTCCAGTTTATATGTAGGTCATGACACTCTATCAAATGGAATATACATTTGGCCAGTTCAAGTCAGGTGTCCCCATTGTGCTACCTCCTGGCTTCTTGTGCACCTCCTCCCTGACACAGTATGAGCCACTTGAGAGGTCTTTGACTTGGTGCTAAACACTGTTCAGCAACAACCAAAACTTCAGTGTGTTATCAACATAATTCTTGCACTGAATCCAAAATACAGCTCTGTACCAGCTATTATGAAGAAAATTAACTCTATACCAGCCAAAACCAGGACAAAATATTACAAAGATATCAGTGATTTGCCCCAGAGGAAAGAGTTTTCTTAGCCAAAAGTGCTTCCTTACAAAACAGAGCTGGTCCTAGAGCAGCAGGTGCAGAGAGACTGTCTGCCCTGTTCACAGTGGGTCCTGTATAAAACATATTGGCAATTCCCAAAGATCAAAGTAAATAGATACTGGAGAAGGTTTTATCCAGCTTGGAGCAATTATATAGCTTCTGCACTGAATCCAGTTGGTAGCTTGGAGCATGGGTGGAATAGGATCATGCTCCCCAGCATCTGTCTGATTCTCCTTAGTGTGACCATCTCTGAAGTGGGAATTGCATCACTAGTTAACTTCAGGCTATAGTGCTGAACCCTCTAGGAAAAAGAATCCTCTCAGCTCTTAGAACACACCATTATTATAAAAGGTCTAGTTGGTGTTAGCTCATGATGCCATACAAACTCCGGTTCGAAGCAATAAATCCCTATTTATTAGAAGTGCATGTCAAATTAGAAGCCTCCTCTGGTCTCTAGTCCTATACACAGGACAGTTTGTACCTGCCTCCTGCCTGTAAGAGGTTTGGAGCCACGGCCTGGTGTATGCTGTGGTGATATCTTGGGACTGGAGCTTGTCAAGCCATTGCCTTTGCTCCTGTGTGGTCCTTTCCCAGCATGAGCCAGCTGGCTTCTGGTACTGGTACTTGGGCAAGTGACCAGGGTAGGCTGATGGACAGTTTATGTGGCTGCTCCCCACCCAAACTGGCTTTGGGCTTGTGAATAGAGGGGTAAAGGTGGAGGTTTCTGGTTATTCTGTGATTTGTTTGTGGGGTTTTGTTGGTTGGGATTCTTTGGTATACAGGGTTGGGTTTTCTTCTCTTTTCAGGAGTGTGTGGGACTTTCATATTCTGTATTATTTCATCTGAGGTGTTCAGATTGGGGCAGCCAATGCAGCACCTTTTTGACCTTGTTCCAAAACCCTATTTCCATGACTGGCTGTTGCAGGTAGCACTGCCAAATCATCAGACACTGTTACTACCAGGATACTAATTTGGGGGCTAGATTTTCCCCTGGAATTATTGCCAGTACAAACACAGCCTCTCACCCCTCCTGACCAGAGATGTATGACTGTTACAACATTGACTTTATAAAGCAATCTGGGAAGTAGCACATTTGTTTGTATCTTATTTTTAGTCCCCTACTTACCAGCCTTTCAATGCATCCAACGCAGGACCCATGAGTTCAGAGTGCTTGGGGAACCTTCTGAGGATAACACTGAGTGCAGAATACTCTGAGAACAAATACTTATCTCTTTCTGTTGTTGGTAAGTTGATGTAGAAGAACGTGGTGAGAGAATTACACATGGTGAAATGTTTAAAATTCTCTGAGGTGCTTCTGCCCTAGAATTCCCTGGCTTATTCTACTATTCTAGAGCCTAGTAGGTTGGATTTCATTTAAGTAAAGCCAGCTGCTACCTTGATTTCTGTATAACCTATACTATAGACTTGCTTTTTGATAACTTAGCCATGATTAGACTTGATTTTGCTACTTTTGGGCTCAAATTGAAGTGCACCTGGTAGTTTCTAGGTATGTTAAAGCTGGTGGGTTTTCTTTGTGAAAAGAATGTTTTCCAGTAACAGTACATACTACTCCGAAAAGTCACTAGCTGAAGCGGGCACTACATTACTTATTTTTGTGCTAGTGGCTTTTCACCTTCTTGGCTTCAGCTCGGTGGAGGCATATACTTAATGAAGTTTAACAAACATTAGCTGGGCCCTCTAGCTATGGACTTAGCAGTCAGCAAGTGGTGTGTTTCTGTGAAAAGCATCACAGAATGCCCTGGAAGGGCACAGTGATATTACTTCTGGGTGATAAACACCTGCTGTAAGATTATATGTATAAAATGTAAATTTGGCCTTGAAAAAGCTCTCCATGCCATCCATTTTTCTAGAAGGTTAAACTTGTGTCAAAACTTACTTAAAATGTGTTCTCTGTTCAGGCATCTTCACTCATACCCAAAGACACTCTGCAGCTGAGATACATATATCTTACACCATAAAGCAATTATTTTTGAAAGGAAAAAGCCCAAAATGACTAAAACAATACAAAGCTGAAAACCATAAAAATGGCTTTGTATTCTGAAAACATCCAAGTTAATCTTTAGTGTGTTCACCCTCCTGGTGGATTTTCTCCTGAAGAGACTCTGCTGGGCAGGTATCAGAGAAACATGAACCTGTGCCAGCCACAGGTCAGCGTCCGGATGTTGCTGTGTTCATCTGTCATCCTGACAACTTTGACACTGATAAACCATCTGACTGTTCTGTGCTTACTAGGGGTTCACCCCTTTAGGATTTAATATCTTTCCATGTTGGTGGACTTGGGTTTTTTTTTTCTGTCTTCAGTCCTTCATCTGCAAGTGTTCCCTGTCCCAGTGTGCTGGTAATCTTACCTTTCTTTCTGTCGACGCTGTCACAGCTCTTTCCCCACTTTGCAATTCTCTGAGCCCAGGGGATGCAGCTGGGCTGTATCAGAGCAGGTTTCTCAAGGAGTTTGCAGAGCAGGAGTTACACTTGTCAATACAGCTCTTTGCTATTTATTTCCCTGTAGATCAGCCTGGCAGAGCCTGGGAGCTCAATGAGGCCATGGCAGCACAGTGTGGCTATACAGTAACTCACAGCACCTGGGGTAGCATCGAGTTCCATGCTTCTGCACTGAGCTGCCACTCTCACTTAGAGGTAAGTCTGTTACAGACACTTTGGCTACAGTGCTCTTGTACACTAACTTTATGTGAGAAATTACCAAATTATTGACAGGCATTGACTAAGGTGTCATAATGTCTTGAGTATCTATTAGCAGAAAATAATTTCTTTCTCTTCAAATGTATTCAGAGGTCTGAGAATATTCCATGCTACTGCCATTTGGTGGCCTACAGATGAACACATGAAGTATATCACATGTGCCCTTGAAGGGCAGCTATTTTCTTGTGCGTAGCAATAGGGAATTCTATCTGGAAGCCATGCTGCACTCTGCCCTAACAATATTAGTGTCTGGAGACACATCAGGGTAAAAACTCAAGCTTTGGTTGGTGGCTCACTGCTACTATGTCATCAAACACAAAATCAGCTATAGTTTAGGTTTGTTTGTTTTGGTTTTTTTTGTATTGTACACTTCTCGGGCTGTGCAAAAGGAACAAACCTGCTGCCTGAAGTGTTTATGTTGCTGTGCAGCTATACACCTACATGCATATATCTTGTATAGTTAATGAAGTTGAAAGTGATAATGCTTCAGTATGAAGTTGCTTTTCTTGCAGAGGCTGGTGGGTGTGTTTTGTAATTTACTTTTGGGTCCCAAGGATAGGTGATGCCCAGCTAGGGAAAATCAGTCTAATGAGGAAATGCTCCCTTTATCCATGCAGAAAGGTATGTTCACAGTAACTATACAAATCAAAGCATCTCCTACTTCTGATATGAGCAATGCTACAACTCATCTGAAAAGTGCAAGTTGCCATTATGGTCCATGGAGTCCCAGAGAGTTAATATGTGGAAGTAACTACATGGAGGTGAGTATTCATGGGACAGTGCTAAAAGTAAAAAGCTAAGTACTGCAAGGTACTCTTAGATTCTGTTTCTAATACATATTCCTAGAATATAAGCGGCTTCAGACTGCCCCACCACGAGCAGCTCGTTAGTGAGTGCACAGTATGCTTTTGAGTGATATGTTTATATTATGAATGTAAACCTATATTAGCACTAATAGCTAATAAAGCTGTGAAATGGTAATCAAAGGGTTAAGCTCATGGATTGAACCCACTGAATGCTGCCCCAACAAATCTTATTTGAGACAACAGAGATGTATACTTCCTTAAGGAATTTTCCCTGCTGAATTTGCTGTGGAGGAGTGCAGCAGGAGAAACTAACTCCTTTTTAGAAGAGGACATGGGAGTCAAGAATAAACTTCTGGTCTTAACTGGAAATAGAAATTAGGAGATAGGTGGAAAATAAAAAGAAACTGAAATCAAGCAGGCTATAGGTAAAGCACCAGGCATGGTGACATCTCCATCTAGGAAATGCTGGTTTTCCTTGAAAAAGGCCTGTAGGGTGTTGAAGACAAGGAAACAAGTGCGATCTGCAAACCCCTTACAGATGCTTTTTCCCTTCAGGTTTCTGTCAGGAGGGAGTTTCCACAGACTATAAAGGACTTTGTTCAAGATGAACCTGAGGACTGGACTCTTGTCTTTCCAGAGGTAAAACTATAGGTTTTCTTCCTAATAAAAGCTAGTGCTACCTCTGGCCCAACCATCCTTCTATTCTATAACCACACAGTACTTCCAAAAAGTGCTTAAGTAGGAATAGAAGAACTCCTGTACCAAGTGGTTTTAGTATGTTTTTGTAGATTAGAAGTACGGACAGCTGTCTGTAGGCTGTGTCTCCAAGGAAGAAATCGAGTCTTCCTTGGGCAAGAGACTGTGCAAAAAAAAAAAAGTCTTTAAGACCCTGTGGCCCAGAAAAGAACTGTGAAGAGGCTTTTTTCTACTTGGACTCTGTATGTGCAGAGTTTGCAGGAGTGCAGTTAGTGCCATTAGTTATTCTCTGATGCCCTTAATATGGAAAGTTTTCTGTATGTGTGAGGTGGGGAAAGCTGGAAGGGAATCCCACTAGCAAAACTTAAAGTAAGGCAACAAAACTGCTGGGCAATTCAATACAGTAAATCATTCAATGTAGTAAACCTGTTACTTTGAACATCATATTTGAACTATTGATGAATTTCTCTGGGTAGGCAAAAGCAGAAGAAGCCTCAATATGGCAAATAGTGTTTCATCAGCCAGAAGAAAAAAGGGCTCTGCTTGTGAGCAATGCTTGGAGCGCAGGCTATGGACTCAACACCACAGACTCCAGGGTTCTGCTGCGAGTGCCATACAGCGCTGCCCAAGTTCAGCTGGTCAAGGTTGGTGTACTCCTTCTGGCCCAGCAAGCTGCCAGGCTGTGCGGGTGTAACCAGGTGTCTTCCTACAGGATCAGGGAATTACCTTTTCTGTGCTGAGATCAAGTATATTTTACAAATACCAGTGGGTGATCCTGATGGTGGATACTGCTGTGGCATGTCCTGTAGGTAAGGAGGGTGGTACCCTGCTCCAATGCCAAAATGTACAGGAACAGACTTATGACTAATGAGCTGACAGCTTTCACGTCTTGCCCCTAAGATGGTGTGGACTACGTGAACAAAACCATCACCTGGACTGTCCCAAAGTATATTCCACCACTCTCTGCTGGAGTTACTAGCTTTAAGGATGTGCTTGTGGAAGCTGGTGTGGATCTACACAAACTGTCTGCCAAGGAAATGGCTTCCAGGAAATATGTGTTGTTGAATGAATTAAATGCAATTACGATGAAGATTCCAATAGGTGCAGAAGGTGGTTATTACAAGGTCGGTGACTTATATTAGGTGTGAGGCAAGCAATATTCTGGGGTTTTTGTTTGTTTGTTTTCTGATGAGAAATATTTCTTCATCTCATTCCTTTCAAATGAAAGATGGGAGTGAGGGAGAACAAAAGATTTGTTAAAAACTCCAGAAGCCCTGACCAAAGATATATTTTAAAATCACCATTTTATGAAGTTCTTATCTTGCAAGCACAGATAGACAGAATCCTACACAGAGCTATTGATTTGTGGTTTCCTCAGGTTAACACAGAGCTTTCATCTAGTAGTCCTGATGTCATACTCCTTAGAGACAGTCCTAGCTGCATTGTAAAGCATGCATGGGTTCTGTTGTATTTTAGAGACCACTTAAGAGAATGGGAATAACCCATTAGTCCAGCAGACCATGTGCTATTGGTATGGGCTGAGACTACACATGTAAATCTGGTTGCTTGGGGTGAACTGAGTCCTGGGCAAATGTAGTAACTGCCCTTCTACTGAAGTCACGGGAGCAGCCCTTTCACTGTGAAATAGTCCCCTGCTGCTTTGAAACTTGGGGAGTGGGAGATAATTTTCCAAAGGAAGTCTTCTGAGTATTCTGAGATAATCTAAACAGGGATACAAGAGCTCAGGATTCCTTAGCAGAAAGGGCAATTGGCTGGCGCTGTAGTTTTAGCTGACCTTGAAATGATCCAACATAACTTTAATGCAAAACAATGCTATACTAAAGGGTGCTGACTTGAAATTCTAGACTTCTGTGAGCAATGGACAGCTTGGGGCAAAATACAGCATCAACCTGTTCTTGGAACACCAGTGGGAAGACAACAAATGGGGACAAACCAAACACACTATCATCAAGGAAGTAGAAACGCCATTTGAACGAGCAGAAGTTGCTATAACCGATAGTAAGTAGCCGAACATCGAATTTACCAAATGTTTTGGTACTGTTAAGAGCTTAATTCTATTTTTCCTTTTCAGATTTAAATCTGAGTGCAAGGCTAATGAATGTGACAGTGGGAACATTCCTCCCAGATGTTGAACTTGTGAACTTAACCATTGAGGGGGTTGCTGTGGCTGTACCTGAAGCTGTTCAGCATGGCTACCTAATACACAGGGCCAGATACACTAATGGAAGCAAAGCATACATCATACAAGTCCCACTTGATGCACCAAGTGTTAAAAAAGAGGTGTGTACTAAGACGCTGCAGCATCCCATGGTATAGAAATGATAATATCACTTGGTGATTTTTCCTCTCTAAATATGGTTTTCCTAGTACTTGAGAGAGGCTGTGAGAGCATACACCCTGAATATCACACTCACATTTGTCACCCATCCATCAAGTGAGACTTTCGTCATCCCAGTCATTGCACTGTCAGCTGTGAAAGATGCAGGTAAACTTTGTGGAACTTGAACAAAACTGTACCAAGCTGGCTGCAAACTCTGCTGTGAACTGGGCTAGTTTCAGCCAGGGATACTGCCAGTCCCAAGGAGCTGTATTAAACTGATGGCAGCTGGCTGACTCTTGGCTGTTTTGCAGTACTGCCCAGCGCGAGAGGGTTTTGTGATGGGAGGAACCTTCATCTCATTATCAGTCATGGGAATGTGGACCAAAACTGGCTACCTTTCATCTCAGACTGGCACCTGACCCCAGAGGGTGCACAGAAGTACAACTACAGTCTGAGGGACAATGGCACTCACCTGGCAATCTCTGTCCCTTTCCTTTCTTCCCACGTGAACTATGAGGTAAGGCTGCCAACAGGTAGCAATTGAAAGGCATGTTCTAGCTGTGAGGTGTCAACATGACACAGTATATTCTTGAAAGCAGAATAAAACTTCTCTTTGAGACAGTCTTCAAAGGTATGATGGAGGATTGTTTTCTGCCCTTGTAAGAAAACTTATTTTTCCTTGGTTAATTTTGGCAGAAATAGGCAAGGAAAAAAAGAAACATATTCTGCATTTACTTTAAGGCTGAGCATCTTTAATGACTATACATGCAATGGAGTTCATATTGCATTCTGTTGCAAAACAACTGGAAAAGCTCACTGTGTGAGCTTCTGGATTAAAAAGATACGTCTTGTGGATTTGACTTTGCTCAAGCACTATTACCTTTGGTTTGTGATAACCTGCCCTCTTAGTTTTTGAATGCTTTAGTTGAACAGGTTGTCTTTATCCCTTGTTTAACCTGTGATTGTCATCTCCAGGGCCTTCATACCTCTGCAATAAAGGCTTCATTCTACTTAACCTTGAAGGATGGCATCACCTTGGCTCAGAGGAGGGATTTCTCAGTTTCCTGCATATTTTCACCTTCAGAGCTAATACGTAATAGAGTGTTGGGGATTAGCTGTTACTGCTATTTGAGTTGCAAAGCTAAGTCATGCAGTCTGAAATGTTTCTAGGTTTTAGAGTTGTGTGGTACTCTATTTGCTTGTCAGATTTCCTACCAGTTAATAAGCCACAAGGCAAGCCAAATTAAATATTGGAGTGGCTATTGTGCCTAGTACGGGAATGGGGGAAGGAGTTGGGAAAGTCTACTTCCCCTCACATCTCCAGAATCAAGAAGCTTTTTAAAAGGGTTTTTGTGGTTGTTTTGGGAGTTGAATGAGCTGGGGGTTTTTGGTGGAATGTGGGGAGAATCAGATTAAAAATTAGTCATTCTAAAGCTATTCATCAGTATTAAGTCTACTGAATATCTTGGCTAGAAAAATCCTTTGGAAGAAGGTGAGAGCTCCTTTTGAGCTGCTAAAAGAACTTGCCAACAAATCCATGCAGAACATCTTTGTTGTTAGGCTACAAAAGGAATTTGAATCCTGATTTGTGTGAAAATATATATTTCTGTTTCAGAGTGCCTGCCCAATGGCACTGTGATTATTACTGCAATAAAACTGGTAGGTGATGCAGACCTGGACACTGCTCTCCTTGTCTTGAGGGACAGACAGTGCAAACCCAGTCTGGTGACAGAGAAGACTGCAACCTTCAAGTTCAATGTGAATACTTGTGGGACAAGTAGAAAGGTAAGGACTTAGCCACATGAATTTTACTCTGCATTGGGGTAGGGTTATTACTAGACCTGGAAGAGGTTCAGAGGTGAGTAGAAGCCTCATGGAAGTCACAGCTGAAACCAGCACAGTAGTACATCTATACTCTTTTTCTGAGCTTACTAAATTTAGTTGAGCAGAAGTTCTTATCTGGTAAAAATGTTTTTTTTCAAGGTCAGAGGTTCTTTCTGAAACTAGCCTTCTGTTTGACACTTCTGAATTGTTCAGTAGTGGGCTTGAATGCAAGTTAATGCTGGTGAGATACACTTTCTAAGCATACTCTGCTCAGTGCAATCTTCCAGTCAAGTGGAGGGACACAGACATTGTGCAAAACACAAATCAGACTCTAATGGGACTGTCCTGTTTATAATGTACATCTTTCAGTTCAACAGCACAACTATGACATATGAAAACGAGGTACTCTATTTCAGACCTGGCAATGATACGCCCATATACCAGTAAGTGTCATTCCCTATATAAAGGTTGCATATGTTGTTTTGGTTGTAAAAAATCTAATGCTAAACCTCTTCTCTCAGACTGAAATTCCTCTGCTCCTATGCAGTCGAGCAGACAGTTGATGTCAGATATGAATCTAAGAACAACCCACCACCCAGCATTAAACCAGGATTTGGCTGTCTCACACTTTCATTGAAGCTTTTCAAAGGTAATATTTATGAGTTACTACTGTAAGATGATACCTCTGCCAGCAGAAAGGGCTGACTGAAGCCTGAACCAAACACTCACCCTGACTGGAGTGGCCTTGGTGAAGTTTCTAATTGATTTTCCCTTCTCAGTATGTTTATTGAGACAATTTTGAATTAAAATCTTACTCTAATGCATTTTTGCAGAAGGAGCGTCTCACTTCTGGATCCTCAGAGCCAAGGAATATGGTTGAGATTTTTGCTTTCATTGCTGATCTTGCTTTCTTGCCATTCTATCCCCATTTCTTGACATTCATATGCTGTCCCAAGTTTTACTGTTGCTATGCCAGAGTAAATGGTAGTGGAAAAAGGAGTGAAGCAGAAAGTTCATTAATACTTTCTCCATAAAGAGGAAGCTCTAATATCAATACTCCCTTGCAGAGAAATCCTATTCAGAGCCCTACCAGGAATCAGAATATCCTGTGGTGAAATACCTGAGGGAGGCCCTGTATTTTGAAGTTGAGCTGCTCCAGCCTAAAGACGCAAGACTGGACCTAAACCTGGATGACTGTTGGGCTACAAACTCCCAAAGCCAGAGCAGCCTTCCCCAGTGGCACATCCTTATACATGGGTGAGGAGGACTTCCCTCCTGTTTGGTAACTGTTCAGCACAAGGTGCTGTACCTCAGGTGGGAGGAAAGGGAAAGAGGTGGAAGTCACCTGGATGCAATTGCTGCTAGGCTGTGGGGGCACAGGTTGATGTCAGCACAGTGGCTTCTGGGGGGCAGCAGGTCATGTGAGTGGCCAGAAGTGCTTCTAGCTAACAGTTCTGGCTGGAAAGGAAAACAAGCAACCCTGACTGTGGCCAAAGGCAGGGATCATGAACTGGAGAGACTCTGTTCATTCCCCTATGGCCCAAGGAAAATGGATAGGGAGGCTCCTCTGTATTTCACCTCTTTGCTGTGTTTGAAGATCTGGTTGAAGGTTTAGATTAAATACATTTTCTCTCACTTTCCCAAACAGGTGTGAAAACAACAAAGACTCCTACAGAACTGTCTTCCACAAAGTTAATTACAGCCTCAGAGTAAAATTTCCTCAGCACCTAAAGAGATTTGAAGTGAGGATGTTCACCTTTGTCCAGGGCACATCTCTGTTACAAGAGCAGGTGAGATGTCTCTGTTTTGTCTTGAGCTGTTAGCAGTCTCAACAGGTAAGCCCTGGGGGTGGTGCATGCAGCCAATGTTGTGTAAGGGCTCAGCTGGCCATGTGCTTCCTGGGGCTATTGGATACCTCCTTGAAGCATAACACTCTGGGAGGGGTAATAAAGACCAGCCACTTATGTTTGGTTCATAGAACAAAATTATAGACTCATTCAGGTTGGAACAGGCCTCCAAGATCCTGAAGTCCAATCTTTGATTACCATCATGCCCACCAAATAATATTGTCAAGTGCCACATCTACTCATTATTTGAACACTTAGTGACTCCACCGCTTTCCTTGGGAGGTGGTTCCAATGCTTTAACACTTTTTCAGTGAAAAAACTTTTACCTAATACTCAACCTGGTGCAATTTGAGGCCATTTTTCCCTTGTCCTGTCAGTAGTTGCCTGGGAGAAGAAGCCACCCCCCATCTTGCTACAACCTTCATATCCTTTGGGGTTGCTATACATGGGATTCCAAATAAGACTTCCCTAAACATAATCTAAGTATTCTTGTCTTGTAGCTGTATTTCCACTGCAGTGTGGTGATCTGCAACACTAAGCAACAGCCTTTAGACATTTTTTGTCCAAGGAGATGCAATCCTGGGAAACACAGACTTGGTAAGAGGCATCTCTCAAGTCTCTCCTGAGTCTTGCTCAGCAATTTGGCATGTGCTCTCATGAGTTGTGTCAGGTCTCAGACTTCCAGTCCTAGAATATGCTGTACAGGGAATTAAAAGCTGAAATGTCTTTCAGCCCACAGTGCATATCCACACGGGCAAGTGTCATCTGGACCAGTGCTTTTTAGGAAGAAAAACAATCAGGAGAGGTTGGTGTCACTCTTAAATTACACTACTGGAACACCAAGGGTACTGCTGCTGCAACATAAGACTTGTGTGTACCTCTCTTCTCCCTACAGATGAATGCACTGACTTCTGACAGACTAAACAAGAACTACTTTGTTTTATGAAGTCACAGCTGGGTGGCCTAAGCAAGCACACCCTGCAGTCCAGGTTCATAAGTAAATCTGTTTCTGCAGTATCTACTGGAAAAATAGATTGGCAGTGTCTACTGAGAAAAGGGTCAGCTAACCACTATTGGGTGTAACTCAAAGTTAAATTAGTGTTGTTCTTCTCTGTTCCTCTACAGCATTAAACTCTTAGTTCATCTGACCTAGTCTGCTCAGCTAACATGTCTGAAACTTGTGTTGCTTTGCAGTTGGAAGCAACTGTTTTGGAGTAGGGGAGGAAGGTGGCAACAGGTGTGAACTTAATTGTAAACCACTTTGAAGGGGTTTTTTTAAGCTTCAGTATGAACAAAGGACTGCAAGGAGCTTAAAGTCAGTAAAAGAAAGTGGGTTTTTTTTGAAGTAAGATGGGGATGAACATCCTTGATCCTGTAGTGGCTGTTGACAGGAAAAAGCTGTAAACTGTGATTCTTGCAGGAGTGTTGTGGCCCTGCAATGTCAAGTTGCCTTCCCTAGGTGGGTGAAACCACTCTGAGGTAGCATCAGTAACTGCTTAGCTGAGTATGCTGTCAGCCTAAATGGAAATAATCTTTTAGTGAAGACTTGTAATAGTAATAATGACAGTACATGGACTCTATCTGCAAAGTGTTAAGGATTCTTCCTTACTAGAGAATGTGATGCTTAGGGGTTCCTGTCAGAATTTCCTTTGTGTGGTTTTAGGGTTGTTTTTTTTAATGGGTAAAAATTTTCTTGGTTTCTTCTTTGCATCTGAACAGTGTTGTGAAAACAGTTTGGATTCAATATTGTATTTTCCTGTTCTAATGAAACCTACTGCTTAGCATGAATCATGATCCCTTAGGGGTAAATACACAATAATGGGTGTCTGATTTTTAACTTTAGATTAAAGAGAATTATACAACAGGAAATTTCTGTGAAGGCTAACTTGAGCAAGAAAGTATTTTGTGAATCTATTTCCACTTTGTGAGACGGCTGGAGCTGAAAAGATTGTATCTCTGTTACCTGTACATGGATCCCACTAAACAGTTTGTGCTGTAATTGCAGCTCATGTTTGTAAGTCTTGTTTGTCTTCCAGTTGCCTGCTAAGCATATCTGTAGTAGAAGTCTTACTGTCATTTCTGGAAAAATCTGTGTGGGCTTCAAGATGAGGAACATATCAAGGCTGTTTTCCAGTAGAGAATGTTATTGTGATGAAGGATTCATTTTGCTACTCCTGTTGTAGATGAAGACTAAAGCCATGGAGCTGTGATATTGAGAAATATCAACATGGAAATAGCAGGAAAATGCAGAACACCTGACAAGAAGATTTGCCAAGTCAGTGACTTGGTGCCCAGTGCTTTGCCCTGCATTAACCCTGTGGGCTGAGAACGGGGTAATGCTCAGTCTTGCAGGCAAAACCTATTGAGAAATCAAGGGAGACACCTCTAATGTGCTGCCAGGGTTTTGCACCTAAGAGAACACAACCATGGGCACTTTAGGTGGTGTGGTGACTTCCCTGTGTCTTACATCATGCCGACTGTCTCCCCAAGATATGGGGAGTTTTCTCCAGCTGAGTGAGTGGCAATCTTCATCTGCCATGACAGTGCTCTACCAGCACAGCACAGGCTGCCTTGAGCAGCCTGAGCCACCTTCTTTCTTATGGTTGTGTGGGGGAAAAGTGTAACAATTAGAGACTGCTGTGAGAACCAAGCCTGAAGTTGGGCAGCCTATTTCAGTGCTGTTAACTCTGTCTTGGTTGTGTCTTCCTGGGTTTTCAGTTTTTTCTTCAAACCAAGACTCAAGGACATCATCAGGCATAGAAATTTGGTATTTACAATCTTGTCTAAGACACCTTATTTATTTTCGTAAGCTTAGTCAACACCTTGAGATGCTTTATCTGTTGATGGGCTTTTAAGAATTGTAGAAAAGCAAGGTGATGTCCAGGTACACTGTGGCTCTACTCTTCAGCTCTTCTAAAAGCTTTGTTTAGTGCCATTTTGAAGGATGAGATATGTAAAAAATTATCTTATCTATTAACCTTTCTGTTATGTGGGGAAATTCAAGGACATTTCCCTCCACAGTTGGACAAGGATTTATATAAAGCTTCTTGTCAGATGTTCCAACAGCCTGCGAGATACACAAAACCCATTTGAATATCAGTAAAATCTTTTAAAGACGTGACAGTAGTGCTCTCTCTACCTTAGAGGTGTCTGTTTATACTAAAATTCAGAATGCCTTCCTGGTTCTATATATATATATAAGAAAAAAGAAATCTTCAAGTGTTTTATCAGCACCTCTTTGCCTTTTAAGTGGATATTTTATGACCACATGCTTTTCCCCCCGGTATTTGGGATGTTATTTTTATATCCCTGTTAACACAAGTTGAAAGCAGATCAATCTTCTTTGTTTATGCTTAATGTCTTCTGCAATTTCAACAGGTGAATGACAAAAGTGTAAGGGAAAAGAGAAGTCTGGTGTGATTTGTTTTTATAGGAAAATAGGAACAATAACAGAAATGTACTGCAGATAGTTATTTACATTTCAAATAAATGTTAAGTCACTGCTAATAAGTAACCTCATTATATCTGGTCACTGATAGAAAGGCAGAAATCTCTTTTTTTTTTTCTACAGTCTATATTCAATGACAGCCAGTATTATAAAAATCTACTGTTTTTGTGACTTAAAGTAGCAACAATTTACTATTAATACTGAAAAACTAAGAAAACTGACATTTACTTTTTTTGTCCCAATTAATTTTCTCTCCTTGGCATGTTCCTTTGCTTTTTCTTTTAAACGTCAATGTCTTCAGTAAATGCTATGCACCCAAATCCGGAGTAAAACATGTTCTGACAATGCTCTAATGATCTGGAAAGCCTAAGGAAGTTCAAGCCTTGGCTTCTGCCACAAGTCTATTGAGTCTTTAGATAGCCATTTCCATATAATTTCTGCTTTTATTTGTGCCTGTGAGTCCAGAAACACCTAAAGACAGTGTTAGCTAGAATGTTAGAAGGAGAAGGCCATGTGTTTGGAAAGGAATGCTTTAAAGCATAAATAAGGTGAGTCTTTCTCCTTATCGTGACATCAAGTACTGTAAGAGAGCAAGCCTGGGCTAATGTTGGTGTATAAAGCAGCAAAACGTCAGGGGCTTGATCAGAGGAAGGGGGTTCAGAAGGACCCAGCTTCTATAACTCATTAGAAACAGACAGCTTTATTGGGATCTGTGAATTCTCTTTCCGGTTTCCTGCCTGTTAAAGGCAATAGGAGCATTTGTGGTTGCATGGCAGATAAGTTGGGGAGAAAAAGTCAGTCAGACACTGGCTCCTTAGAAGCTGGGGGTGTATTTGTGTTCTTGTGGGGTATTTTTTAGCTGCTGTTAGGCAAAGTTGGAAGGAATAGCCCCTGGCTTCCCTAGTCAGAGGGGATATGACAGCTCCCAGATAAGCAGCTCTCCCAAGGAGCTGGCTGAAGCCCATTTGCAGGAGGTTTTCTTTGTCCCTAGCACACCTATGTGCAGCCCAAATGTGTTACCATAAAACCTCTTGGCACCTACATGGTGCTCCTCAGCATAGAATTTCAAAGCACTGTGTGTGTGCGGGCAGCCCCAGGCTCCCCTCTGCTTTGGGGGTGGGGGGTGTGAGCTCTGTGGATTACAGAGCTGGGGCTTGCCTAAGGAGTTCCTTCCACGTGTGAGCCTTAACCACTGGGGAATATTCTCTCCAAGGTACTTATCCTTACCCTCAAGAGGGGATTTGGCCTCCTTGCCCTCCTCAGGGTCTGTGTCTAGGTATTGCTGCTGCTGGCAGACAACACTGCTGCATCCTTTATATAGAGTAGATAGAAAAGTTGTCATGCTCCTGGATTCAGGTGGAAAGCCTGCGGGGCCATGTGAGGCTGTGCAAACCTCCTGAATCCTGGGCTAATGCCCTGCCTCCAAGGCCTCCTCCTTTGCATTGCTGTGCCTCCTGCTAAATAGAGCAGTATCATATCCTTCCAGCTGCCCCAGAACAGCCTCTAGTCCCTGAGGTAGAAAAAGAAACCCAGAGTCTAATCTCATATCGTTGGTACCAGCAACTGCTCCCTCCAGCAGCACCAGGTGCCTGGCTCATGGCACCAAAGGAGTTAACTGGTATAAAATCCATTATAGGTAACTGCCTCCTCTGCCTTGCCTTTTCCTTCCATAATAAAAGAGTTAGGGTGGATGTGGGGCTGAAATCCCTCTTTTCCCTGGCGTCTGAAAATTTTTGCACTCTGTGGTTACACCTGGTTCCCCCTCAGCAATTCGCACAGAGAGGAGGAAAGGACACAACTCTGAGCATGAAGAACAGCTCAGGATTGGTGGGGTCCAGTCATCTCACCTGATTTAGTGCCACTTGCTTATTTCTCTTGCCTTCAGCCTGCTTCTGGGCTGTTTCTCAGGCTCAGTGAAAAGTGTATGTATTAAAGTCTGGAAATACTTGTTTAAAAGGCAAAAAATGTACTTATGTGCAGCAACTGATGGTAATCACCTCATCAGTAAACCGAGAGTGAAGGAGGAGTAGTTCAACCAAATTGCCAGGCTTCTGTATCTCAAGGCTTTTCCTGAAGTTGTAAAATCCATTTCAATTAACTAATTTCTTCCGAAGGAATTTCAATGATGTGCTAACCTGCAAAAGGGTGAGCTCCTGGGGACAGAAGAGTTAATTTTATTGTGTAGGACTAACCCCAGTTCCCTTTCCCGTATCTCTTTAGAATGGTAAACAACTCTATCCCTTAGAGTGTAATTTATTTTTTCAGCCATGGCCTTTCAGCTGTTTTAGCTTTATTTACGTGTGTATTTTTAATATATTGTGTTGAGAGAAGGTGCTTGTATGTGAGATATGTTCTCTACTTCTGTGTCTTGTGCAACTTTTTCAGACTGAGGTTCAAATTTCTGTCTCTCTTCTACAGACTGTTGTGATGTTGCTGTTAGAATTCACTACAGCTTTATAGAGCTTCCAGACCTGAAAGTTAGATCTCATAACCCTAAGTGGGGAACTTGATCTCTTTCATGTGGCTTGGATATCCTAAACTCCTGGGCCTAAAGGAAAAAGAAGAGGAACCTTAACTCTATTCAATTTTATTGAGAATAATGAAATCCAACATTTAATAGTAGCAGGCCTTGTACTGTCTTGTACTGTAAATACAGTAGTTCAGATTATTTTCTCTGGATCAGTGAAATATGTATGCCAAGGGGGGGAAGAATTACAAAAGGTGGGGCTTATAGAGATGTTTTATAATAGGCAGAGCAAGAATTCATTTCTTTCTGGGAGGGGAGGAACAAACCTGACATATCCTGGGAAACCTCAGTCACAGGCAGGTACTAAACCTACTTCTTCCTCCTATTCCCACACCTAAGTTGCTCCCACCTCCCACACAGGTGAAAGGAGAGATCCCCTGAAAGGGGATCAAGCAAAGGGTGCATGAGTACAACCTATTCTAATAAACTATCTGCGTTGTGGCTGTGGGCTTTGGCCCCACTGCGGCACAGGGATTTAGTGCAGCTCTTTCCCCAAGGTCAGCTTTGAGGCAGCCCTATCTTTCTGGAGCCTGGAGCAGTGGCCCCTGGAGAATGCTGGGGACAGGGAGCAGGCACAGCCAAGGTCTGGATCACTGACAAAAGGCAGTACAATGTTCTTCTGAGAGTCACAGCCTTGCCTTGGGGATTACCTAGAGCTGTTGCTCTACCTTGGACTTGCAACACCCTGGGCACCTAAAAAGTTACAGCCAAGCTAGTTCAGGGCCTTTACCTCCCCCTTTCATGGGGGTGGTGGGAAATTGCTGACTGAACCACTCCTCAGAGGTGCAGGGTACCTCCTCCTGGGACACTTTCTCCACACAGCATCACTCAGCTTTGTGAGCAGAAGATCAGTTATCAGTCTTCGTTTGCAGATGGGTAAACTGAGGCAGCAATGCTGGATGACCAGCCAAGGTCATAAATAAAATAACAATGAAAGCAGATCCTTTTAACTCCTTCTTTCTTTGCTTTAACCATGATGCTATGGGCTTCCATAGCCAGAGAGCATAGTCTCTACCTGAAGTTTCAGGTGTGGAACATTTAGAGGACAAGGTTAAAAGTCTTCCCACAAATAGACTTTTGGGTCTTTGAGAAAGAATGTGGGATCAAGCTTTCAGTTATGGTTCTGTTCAAGGTCCCATGGGTATTGTGCAGTTTCAATCCTTTGCAAAATAGATCCAGATTGACCTTCCCTCTGTGGAAAATCTGCTCAAATCTGGATCAGCTGCACAGATTTACACTGAGGAATGCTCTGCTGCTATTAGTGTTGCCACCTCATGTCTCTAATTAGACAATTTTATAGGGCTTTAAAAAATTTTTCTGCTTCTATTCTTGCTGAAACACTAAAGTCTGTAACAAATCTAACATGGGTTAAGTACAAACAGAAGCATAGAGGATAGGCTTAAATGTGGTTACATCTGAGTGACAGCGCTAGTTGCCTAAATTTGAGGGTAGTTGCTTTTTTGAGATAGTGCTGGATTTCATTCTGATTGCCCCAATATGCACATACCATGTGAGAGGAGCACTGAATCAGCTTAGGCTGATCCTTGGAAGAAAAAATGTACAAAGAAGATTGTATTTCTTTCCAACAAACAGAGGGAAAGAAAAGAAAAAAAGAGGATGCAATAAAGTTTTAGCTCTGAGATACTCTGCTACAGGATTTATCCACAAACTTAAACCATCTGCCCCACACAGACATGGTGATCTGTGGGGAGACAAATCTGTTACCTTCCAGCTGCTTTGCTCTTTATGCCTTACATCTCCCCCAGCAGAAAAAGTTAATATGACTTCATTACCTCCCCACAACTGAGGTTTGCTCCTCTCTGGCTTGCTTCATAGGCAAAGTCTTATGAATCAGTCAGGCAATGAGATTTATAAAGCAGTACATACTTTTGGTGGTGTGGTGCCCATCAGCTGAAACTCAAAGTAATTAAAGATCAAAAATACATACCCAGTTGTTTTGTTTTGGGTTTTTTTGGAAATGTTTAGTGTGCATGTGTTACAGGACTATGACTGGCTGTAGGAAACAGCTGCTCTGACATCTTTTAATAAAATGATATGATTACCAGAGCCCTCCTAGATTTCAGTACACCTTGAGAATAAAACTTTGCATCTTTGTGAAACCTGAATCAATTTATTTCATGTCGGAGAGTAGGATATCTCAACATAATCTTGTTTGTTCAAGAAATTTGATGTACAAATATCTTCCATCATTTATCAACATCGAAGAAGTGGTTTTTACACATTAAATACAGAAAAATTATATGCTTCTGTATATATTAATAAAGAGAGGACTTAACAGCAATTTATCTATACAACATGTCAGTTTGCTTATATTTAATTTTCAATATTTAGCAGTCATCACTAGATTTTACTTATCTATCAGTCAGATTTATAATACAGGATACAGACTATGACACTGATATTTATTTGTTTACATGCAAAGATGTTCTCACTATTACTTATTTTCTTGATTTTTAGGTACAGTGGAAACATGGATAAATAGACAATACTTGAACTAAATACATGTTCTTCCTTATCCTATTATTAAAGTGCCTACAAATCAATACATTTAGTATTCTTACAAAGTTGTAATTTTTTAAAATTCAGTTTAACACCTATGGATTTACTACTGTCCTTATAAAACAAGATCAGTCAGAACAGTGATATGTAAATCCTAGGAAGATCAGTTGGCTTTTTTTTACTTTTGTATCAGACTAGGTTTAATATTTCTCAAAAGCTTATTTTTAAAAAAATAAAATTAAAAAAGGCAAATAGCAAGGCTTCTGTCTCAGCAACCTGCAGCGCAGGTTTTCAGGCAATCCTACATCACCTTCCAGCATTGCATCCCACGTACAGCGGTGGCTCCCCTTCCCTCGCGCCGTCCTCCTCTCGCACCGTGCCCCACCGTACGACAAGGAAGAAATGTTGATGTTTTTTTGTTTGTAAAGACCCTGAGCGTGCCCGGGCGGATGCTCCCAGCGGGCTCTACACCCGCTTGACGCTGTTGAGGAGCTCAGTCAGTTCGCTGATGTACTTGATGGTGTACTTCAGGGTCTGTATTTTGGTGAGGGGCTGGCCCCGCTGGCTGTAGATGGGGGGCAGGTAATTGCGCAGCGTGTGGAGCGCGTCGGCCAAGGTCCTCATCCGCAGCTTCTCCCTCTCGCTGGCCTTCCTCCTGCGCTGGGCAGACATCCGCACCTTGGTGCCCTTGGGCAGCCGGGCCTGCCCGGGGCTGGGCAGGTAGGCGGGGGGGAAGTCCACCAGGCCGTATCCCACCAGGCCGCTGCCGCCGCTGCCGTAGGGGGTCTCCGCTGCCACTGGACAAGGGGACGAGGAGTAGGACTCGAAGGAGGCCGTCGGGGACAAGCTGTGTGGGGGCGAGATGGGGTGCAGCTCAAAAGACCCAGCGGAGCTTTTCCAGTCCCAGGATGATAAGCAGGCGGAGTGCTCCGAACCCAAAGCATCTTCCATGTTTATCAACGTCTCGTGCAATTTGTCCATGCTGGAGGAGCGCTGGGGAGAAGCAATGCCCTCTGCCCACCAGCAAAGGCTGGAGCTGCCGGCTGCCGAGACCTTTTTATGATGGAGGGAGGAAAGTGACAGAGTGGGAACACGGGTTTGGTGCGAGGAGTTCAAAGGAGCGCCAGAAGTGCTAAGATAGAAAATGAACTCCTGATGTGCTAGTTTCTTCTCAGTGATAATTATCAACCTTCAGCTAAAAAGCCTTTAAGCTAACAGGCAACAGCAAGAAAGGGAGAAAAAAAGATTATCTTCTTGCAACTAAACCAATTAAGGCTGCGCATCTACACTGAGCGTTGCACTGGGGGGAAAAGTGGTGAGAGAGGAAAAAGAAAGCTAACCAACCTACAAAACAATTTACAGATCTAGAATTTATTGGTTGCTGAGACAAACCCTGAATTTAAGCCGTCAAGCCCTGATTTCTGGGTAACTGAAGGTGATGGCACTACAGCAGTGAATATGTGATCCATGCTCACTGCTGCTGAGGTAGTCTCTTATCTGCATCTTAATTGTGAAAGTCAAAGATGGTTTGTTTGGATTTGTGTGTGTTATGACTCTGCGGATTTCCCTTCTCATGAGAATGCAAATGGATCATTTTGGTTTTCAACACGAGAAAGGAGGAAAGAACTGCAATGCATCCCCTGCAGTTTGTAGCTTTATTTGCTATTTTAAAACATCCCTGGGAAATCAAAAAGGAAATCTGTAATTGTAAACAAGGACAAAGTCCCATTAAAAAATAAGAAAATGTAATTAAAAAGAAAGGTTTAAGAAATCAAATATACAGCGTATAATCTTTGGGTCCGGACAAATGTTTTACACAGAAATTTAATTCAAGGTAATATACAGATTATATATGTGTTAGAGAAGACTAGAAGCTACTTCTGTAAAATTTTCTACCTCTAGGAATCTGCTCTTCTAGCAAAAAAAAAACCTTTTCCAGCCTGATTCAATGCAACAGCGGTTATATATTACACAGTTCAAGTCAAAATGTATAACTTATAAATTAATATCATTAATAACAAGCACTTTTCATCTCTAGGCTTCAGTACAGCTTACAGTAATGATTAATGTTCTCTATTACTCTGGGGAAATGGATAAGTGGAGGCAAGGAGGAACTTTCCCCAAATCACACAGCAAAGTATTAGGAGAGCCAGGAACACTGTCCAAAACTCCTGAGCTCTGCAGCTGTTGAGCAGCTCGGCTGCCAGCCATGACTTTGTGTTGGCACATAATGGAAGCAAAATGTAATTTGTAATGAAAAGAAGGTGAGAAAGTGTCAACCTGGAGGAAAAATCAAAGCAGGATTTATTTTAGAGTTTCCCTCTGTATAACAATCTCTGTGTGCTCCATAATCCACTCCAAATAAAGTCAGGGAATGCCTCTGAATGGCACAGAGCCAAAGCATGCTGAGATTTTCTGGAAAATGCCACTTATTTCTGTGAAATCCTCACTACAACCACACAGAAAAAACCTAATCCAATACTCAGCATAGTCACTGGAAGGCTTTCATGAGTTTTTACGAGTTTGGTATCAAAACATTAGGAGGCAGCTTATGGGACACTTAACTAATTTTATGCTGAGATGAATGAAAAAGAACCAAAAAGTAAAGGATTTTTGCATTTCCGCCTGGGCTGATATAGTTTGACTCTCATGACATCTACCCCACACAAGAACTCAGGGCACAACTCCCACAGGCATGAATGCTTTCTGTTTTATGGTTACCCTATCATTTTCTGAGCTCTTCTTTGGTCCTTCTTTAAGGAAAAGGAGCTTAAACAGTCCTAAGAAGCAGAGATGTCTGCTAAAAACTAAAGTTGAGAAATATGAAGGACAGGTATTTCTGTGACTTCAGTGATCTGAATGGTTTCATTGAGTACCAAGACAATGATCACAATGTCATAAGTCAGACACAAGGTCTAATTTTGCATAAATAGGGAACTTGTTCTGTCCCACTCTTTTTCCCTTTTCCTGTCCGTATTTCTGTTTATAGTGTCTTTTCCATTTGTCAGGTCCCCTGTTCTTATTTCATGTCTGGCTTTTTTCTGTTTTTCCTGTTAACACAGCAATTAAAAGACTACAAACAGAAAAATATCAGGAGGGGGAGGTGGAAGAGGAAGAACTTTTGTCAGAGTGTGAAAAGAAAAAGAAGCTTCCAAACATATGTCTGTATACATGTATATATACATGTCTACATGTACATAATATATGTATTTTTAATATATTTATATATATTATAAATATATAGGGAGCACATATAAAAACTGTTCTGCACAGCAATTTTCATTTTGGAACAAAATGGTAATTTAATGCAGTAAAATTTAGAAGCAAAATCTTCAACAAATCACTTGTTTGCTGACTGTAAATAATGTACTTCACTGGTTAATTTATGGGTAAATCATAGAAAGTGTTGCTCAGACACCAAGAGAGGAAAAGATTTTGTGCATGTCCAAGATTTTGTACAGAATTTTTCTGTGAATGACAGATGAACACATTCTGATTTCATCTCTGTGTTCATTTATATATTGGGATTCAGAAGAGATTAGGCAGGGAAGAGGAATGTAAATTATAGCAATAGCTGTATCTTTTCTTATATCTTATGAGTAAATGTTTAGAGCAACCAAGGCAGGATATGAGAGTATGTAGACAACTGCTCTGGTTACATGAAAAATCACTGGATATTATAAGCGTATGCTCTTGTAAACTGTTACACAAGCAAGAAAAAATTACAGGCTTTTCTATATTAATAGACAATATGGGGCTAATGCTTTGCAGTTGTTGTGCATCCTTTTTATGACCATTGTGCTCCCTGACACTGTTTTAGCTTGGACACGCCTATTTATGCCCCAAACGCTGACTGACTGTGGTCCAGGAGAGGCCACCGAGGGCACAGGGGTGGGCAAAGGGTTTCCCCAGACTAAAGCAAGAGTTTCCACAACACATCTTCAGAGCCAAAGAAGGGGCTGTGGCCCTGTTTGCTCTGCTGGTGGAGATGCAGACAGAGGTTCTGTTTGGAAAACTCGCCACCCATTTCTAGCCACAGCCCCCAGGTTCCCTAAACGAACTCAAAGGAAGTGTGCCTCAGTTTTGGCTGAATTGGGAAGCTGTGTAATATCTCTCCATGATCCTGGTGTGATCCAGCATAAGTCAGCAGAGTCTCATGGTATGTAGCTGTTCTTGGATTAGCTGGATTTGGACATTTGCACCCACAAGTATGAGAATTCTCACTTAGGAAATTATCTTGCAAAGTAGAGACAATTATAACAGGCAAAAATCAATGAGAACAATTCTCAGTGTTGTAACACTTTAAAAAGTATTATACAGAGAAAGGTAAGGCTACAGGCTGGCTACCAGGTTTATTTTTCTATACCCTCTGACAAGTGGATGCTCTCATTAAAGTGCTAAGAAAGTCTAGTATTTCAGGTGGCCTCTTCCTAGAAAGTAAAATCACAGCAAAAAAAAAAAAAAAAAAAGGAGTTTTGCAATCTTTATTTTATTCTGCCTCCTGAAAAGTTTAGGAATTTCCTTTTTGTCCATTAATAATGTTACAACATTGAAGGAAAGTGAGACACAAGGCTAACACCTATGAAATATGAACTGACAAAAAAGGATAAGGCATTTTCTTCTTAACCAGTAGTTTGGATTTTCATTTCAATAATCTATTCTGCAATACAAAGGCTAACATCTCAATCTTCATCTCTTTAAAATGAAATGTTCCCTGCTCATATTCTTTAATCCATTACGGGAACATAGATGCATAAAAAGGAGAAAAAAATTTCCATTTGAAAAACTCAAACTACCCATGGCATAGAAAATTTTTAAATTTTTAAAATAAGAAGTCCAGATAATATGCCATGACTATGTATGGTAAAAAAATGCATTTTTGTGTACAGTAATTTACAACCGATCTAATTTTTTTTTTTTTTTTCTGTATTAGAATGTGTTTCCACCAGAATGTGATTTTGGTAGGAGAAACAGACAATGAATAAAAACTTATGTTAGCTGGGAAGAATGCAGGCTGAAACGGAGTAAACATGGATAGATGTGTTTAAATAACATGAATGCCATCACAGTCAGCCTCCTTTATAATTAGGACAGAAGTCTAGGCTTATTTTCTTCAAGAAGCAGATCATACTAATACCCTTGTAGAGCACTTAGATGACACAGTCTCATCTTGCAGCTTGTAACGTGAAAAAAAAATACATCTCCCAAAAGCTTTTAAAGTCACTTCACCTCCTATTTTACAAGAGGTTTCCCAAGTACTGGCTGCAAAGCTGCCCGCTCACTGTGGAGGTGGCTGTGGCCATCCTGGACGAGGAGCCAATCGCCACATATAAAACGTGGGGCAAGCAGCTGCAGGTCTCACTAACTTCAGCAGACGCAGCAGGTGTTCGACACTTCTGAAAAACAGTGTTGAACACCTCTGTTTACACCCAAGCCAACAATAAAGGAAGGAAAGGATCCACCCCATTTGTTATCCAGAGTCACATTAACCACCAGACAACGCTTCTCTCCTTTTTAAGGTTTTGCCTCAATTTGGATAGAAGAATTTTTTTAGAATTTTTTAGACTTTGAAGCTTCCTTCCTACTTGTGGAAGAAGGTTTAATCTGGGTCTAACCTCAACTGAAACAAATAAGACTTCTAAATAAGCAAGTTGGTCAACAAATCCATATATTTGGGGGTTTTTGAAGTCAATATGCCAAAGAATGCAGATGCATAGCCACTTACAATTCCCAGACAGAAAGAAAGCAGTAAGAGAACAAGGACCAGTTCTTAGCCCAGTCCTAAGAGAAGGAGCCCAAAACCCTTACTATAATCATTGAAAATAAAGTATAAATTGGATGTCTAATTGTTATTAGACAATTAGACCATCTTCGGCCAAGCAAACCTGTACTAGCACAATAGATAATGTTGTTATTAATTTATAGTAAGACCAGAATTAGGCTAGTTCTAGTGCTGTTAAAAAATCCTGCCATAAACATTTAAAACCTTTAATGTTCTCAACTCCAAAATGTCCAGACTGGACCCTGCTCATGAAGAAGAAACAGTCAAGTGAGTATCACTGATTTCTTCAGAGCTTTGCATAGTGCACAAGCATCTCTCTGGTGTTAGCTGGCAGGATCAGGACTTATCTATTTGCTTTACATCCTCAAATGTAAGTATTTGATCCTCCAAATAGTGTCAGCCTCCATCGACTGACAAGTGACATCAGCTCTGCAATGCATTTAAAACATCTGATCTCCAAGCAACTGGCTTCCCAGATGAAAAGCCCTACATGTGGAATTTACACCTACCCACCTTTTAAGTAGAGAGTTTATTACCTAGTGGTTTTCAGCTGATATTTAGGAATGTCTTTTTAATACCCCTGTTAACAGAAGTTGAAAGGAGGTTTGACTATGTGGTTGGTCTTTAATGTCCACTGGCTACTTCAGCCAGAAGGAAAGGGCAAAGCTGGGGGGGGAAGGAGAGCCTAATAAGATTCATTTTGCTCAGAAATGAGAAGTAACAGATATTATCAAAATAATATAAGCTGTTTCTGCAGGACAACTCTGCCATCACTTAGTGCAGCTTAATTATATCAGCTTTCACTTTTAGTTTTAAAAACTGTTGTCTGCTGTAATGGAGTGGATATATCTCAGTTTTTCATGGGAGATGTGGAGGGTTCCCTGCTGCAAATATTTCAAGATCAGCAATGCCTCCTCTCCTACCCAAAAGCATACATTCAAATTTAATAAATTGTGAAGTACAATATATTATATCCCCAAGTGTTTCTTCTACTGTCCCATGGACAGTAGGATGATCCATGTGTAACAGTGGTTTCATAGGCCTTATTAAAAACTGCAACAGCACCTAAGGGTTTGTACTCTTGCTTTCCAGGTATTAAAATGGGCTTTCATGCATTCATTTTGCAACATGATGAATTTTCCAAAACTAGGTAAATCTTACAAGAAATTCCAATAGCCAGGAAAATTGCATTAAGAGCTCAGTAGTGACTATTCTTAGTCGAGTTGCAGAGCTGAAGCTGGCTGTTTGTGAAGGGAGCTATTTTTCAATTGCTGTGATTATACTTCAGCTCAGGCTGTTCCTTTTTGTCCACTGAACCTCCTCATCAGTAACTGCTCATTTCTTCCTCCCCCACATCCTAGCACTGATGTGCTGAATTGCTGTGTGCTGCTGACAGAAACCATGTTTCATCTCTGTGCTAAAGGAAGTTATGCTCTGGGCACAGCCTGCAGTTCAGTTTAATAATTATAAAATGGATCAATAGTCTGGATAGGAGACAACATACAAGTGTTAGATTACAAATTTTATTTAGCTCTTACGTATTTTGCATTCTGAAATAAAATGCTGTGTGTCTGAGCACCTTTTGGGGCACGTGGTTAGCCAGAGGGTGAGGACCATTGACTTCAAACTGCAATCATAAATTTCTTGACAAGTTGATAAATCTTAATTTTAATCACATTCAATCCCACCAAAAAACCCAAGTCTATTCTTCAGGCAGAATCTGAATGGGGTATTAATTTGGGGATTTTTTTTTTGCATTTGCTCAGAATGCTTCCATGAATTTTGCCTACTGAATTACACTCAGTCTTAAAACAGTCCCACGAATATATTTGACTAAAATTGTTCACATTTTTTATAGGTAATGCTGCATATGCAGAGGTTTTTAAATGGTATTGAAATGTGGGTACTGGTTAATGCCTTGGAGAGCAGAGCTTTCATCAGAGGGACTGGAGAAAATTATCTGGGAGCAGCCTTGGGATGTGCAAAGAAAGCAAAGGCAAATCCCTGTGCTGTGGGGATAACCCCATGCAGCAGCACAGGCTCAGGAAGATAAGCCAGGAGGCAGCTTCTCAGAAGACCTGGGAAGTCTGGTGGGTTGAAACACTGGAGCAAGTCCAGAGAAGGCTCACCAAGCTGGCCAGGGGACCAGTGAATGTGGTGTGTGGGCGGAGGGCAAGGGAGCTGGGTCTGCCCAGGGGGCTCAGGGCAGGCCTTATCACTACCTGATGGGAGGTGAAAAGAAGAGCAACCAAGCTCTTTGCAGGAGTTCACACTGGAAGAAAGAGGCAGCAAACACAATTTCTGAGTCTTAAAATTCTTTGACCTTTCAGCAATGCACTATAGGTTTCCTGCTGGTGATAGAAGACAGATATTTTTCCTGCCTGACTAGATTTTTGGACAGTTGTGTTTGGGTTACAAGGCCATAGTACACAGGTCTGTGTTCTCCACCACTGAAGACCCTGCTCCTTCTCTCTACCTCATGATCAACTTTTATTTTCCACCTCTTCTCAATGTTTCTACCCCTAGCTTGTCCCATCTATCACTGTATATTATTCCTTTGCCTCTTTTCTTTATCATTTAATTTCTCTCTCTCTCTCTCTCTCTCTCTCTCTCTCTTTCTTTAAGGTTTTATCTACTTGATTTTTTGCGTCTCACTCTTTTTGATGCTTCTTGGTATTGACAGTAGAAAATTATGCCTTTTCTTGACATCCCCTGCTCATATAAATCATACATCTCTCTTTATCTACTCAGTTGCATGGATATAGTTAACGTTAGAAGCATGAAACAATTATCCACTTGAAACAGGCTTTTGAGACAGTTCTAAGCCCAGCTTATCAAATAGTTATATTGTTATAGTATATAGTTACAGATAGGGACTCAGTTAAGGCTGTAAAGTTGAAAAAAATAATTTACTTTAGGTCATTTCTGTTCAGAAAACTAATATATTATTTTTATTTCTATTTTTAAACAGAAAAGAGAGTAAAAAACCTAAACTCCTACCAGGAATACTTCTTTATGGGTCATTAAGTCAAACTTCTGAATTTATCAGGTCAAACAAAGAGAAGGTAAAATGTAGAACTAGCGGGGAAAAAAAGATTACCAATCAAACCCTTAGCTTGCCTTCATTCTGAGAGCCCATTTAGCTGTGTGCTGCTGTCCCCATCACTCTGAAGAGACACAGACATCTGTTTTGCACCCTGCCTGAGTTCCTGCTTAGTTAATGGTAATTGGGATGTGTAAAAGTGGTGCATGCATGAATAAGCAGGTAGATCTCACAACAGCAGGTATGCAAATCCAGCAGGCAGCTGGTCCTGGCTGCAGCTCCACTCTTAGGATCCAGTTTGCTGCAATCCAGGGAAAACAGTAAAGCACTGTCTATAGAGGCAGCACAATCAGGTCACAATCAGGACGGGAAATCAGGTCACCAGTGTCCCATTCTAGCCCTGCCACTGACCTGCATGATCACAAAGAGACCCTGTTTTCTGCTCTTGCTCCCCCAGATCTCTCCTTTCCGTGGATCCAGGCTGTGTCAGGGGAGGGATTACCTCTCTGCAGAGATCTCTATAGTGCCCACCACAGCGGTCAGCTTAAAAGACTGTATAAAATGGAGACGAAAATAGCAAGCAATTAAATCTAAATTCTCCAGTTGATACTGCTTTAAGCCAGTTGAGCTTCCAGAGAAGTGATTCGCTATAGGAAATAGTGGCAAATAGGTCGTAGCAAAAATAAAAACAAAGAAGAAAGAAAAAAAAAAAAAAAAGAAGGACAAAAAAGAAAAAAAAGAGGAAAAAGTTGATTTCCCTGACATTGACCTGCCCTGTCAGGCTGGGACATGCATTCATCAGTCTCTCGGCTCTTATCTGGTATCTGACATTCTGTGATGAGTTGAAAGCAAAGTAACACAGATGGATGGCATTCTCTTTTGAAGAACAAAATGTACCGGGAACTGAATTTTCAAGTACATTCAACGTGAAGTTAACTCTTAGATTGAAGGAGCATCTTTTAAAGCAGAGGGAGGAAAACAATCCCCAGAGACTCAGAAGGGCTGTTGGGGTTTCCCTACTGATGTGTATCCAAAGTAAGCTAACATTTACATAGTCCCTGCTACTTACAGTGTACTCCAGACAATGGCTAATCAATACTCATTACACAGCTCTAAAAAGGCTGAGTATTCTGGGGTGGTGAGCCGCATCCTCCCAAATAAAACCCAGAGCCTGAGGCTATTTGGCCAGACACCTCCATCCTTGGAGTTTTCCTGAAATCAGACTGGCTGTCCTCCTCCAAGGAACCGACCAAGCCTTATAATCTTTCAGAGGAAAACCTCAATCTGTAGAAATATCATTTGCTAATGGCAGAGGAAGGAATTTTATCCAGGGAATTTTTAATTAGTGAACTCAGACTACTTGAGGAATCAAATCTGAGATGAGAATGAAATGAGGCACTGGTTCACACACCTGGAATTCATCATTATGATCCAGCAGAAGAATCAGCTAGTTACATGGAATTTTAAAGAATCATGAAGGATACAATAGTCCTGTTTCAAATACTCAGCTATATTCCTGTCGAATCCTTAGACTCCCCATTTATTTTCGGGTCAGATAGTAAATATTAAGAACATCTTATATATATCCTGGGGTTGTGTGTTTGATTATGCTTGCACATGCTCATGGTGCCAGTAACACCCTGATTTTCTTTTTTCAAGGCTTCCTCTTTCAGCCCAAAGATAGCTCTCCTGACCAGAGAGTTAATTTTTTGGGTTTTTTCTGCAAAACAAAAATATAAATAATATTTAATAAGTGGATCCATGGCTGCCGCAGTCTTTTCTCGAGTTTACTTGGCATCAAAATTCTACAAGTGTCCTGCAGAAAGAAGGTCCTTTCAATAATAAATTCAAACCTAGAGAAGAAGCCAATCTTCATAGCTAGTGGGCCATCAGACTGTATTCTTTAAAATTTTTTATGATTTAAAATTTTCTCTAATTTAAAATAAACTCTAATAAAAGAAGTCTCAATGTATTTGTTTCTAGTGTTATATAAAGGCCACTCAAATTCAGCAATAAAATATTTTCTGGACACAAATAGTTTATTTTTTTCTAGTGTACATCTTCAGGGTGACTCTCAGAGCTGCTTTTGCCCCTACATCTTCCACCTGGTAAAACGTGCATGTAGGTGTCTGGGCAGGGGCACAAGCACTGAGGGAAAAAGATCAAAGGCCTATAAATGTGTCAAACTTTCAAATGCAAATTACCTTCCATAACGCTGCTGAGAACAAATCCTTCATTATCACCATTCTGTGAAAGGCTTAAATTAGCCTGAATTAGCTGAAAAGAACAAGAAAAAGAAAGCCATCTATCTTCCTGTGAGTTTTATTACCTTTAGATTTATTTGGCTAATGGTTTGATACCCCACTAATCCGAATATCTGCATAACAGATTCTTCAAATGATCCATAAATAAAATATGTGATCACATAATGTTGCTATTAAAGTTAAAGTGAGATCTGTGATGATAGTTTAATAAAAGAGCCCTTACAATAAGCCACTCCTTTTCATTGCCAAACTATGAGCTACTGTGATTGATATAATAGCAATTATCAACTGGCTTCTCAGCTTGAATCACATTTAGGGGAATTTTTTAATGTGCACTTCCTAAACTGTGTTCTCCAGACAGATGCCGTACCCATCTTTACTTTTGGCTGTCATTCTGCAAACATAATTACTTTCCTAAGAGGTACTATGTCTTGGGTTTTTTTTAATGGATAGTTTCAGTGATGTAATAGAATATTTGAACAATCTAATTGACTAGAAGAGCAAGAGTTATAAACCCCCACAATCGCACTATACTTTATTTATAAGGGGAAATCCCAGCACTGTATTTTGTTAAGTGATCATCTGCAGAGAAGTTTTGTTAAGTGAATTTTATTTGGAACTTGAAAGAGGATAGGCGGCTTTCAGAAAGCGCTTGGTTGGGTTGGACAAGGCAGTGTCTGAGAGGAGCTGGCTGGGGACCCTGAGCCCTGTAAGAGTTTTCAGAAGGTGTCCTCGTGTGGGTCTGGTGAGACTTCCCAGAACATCTGTGCTGGCAACTTCTATCTCCACCATTGACACTTTGCACAGATTTTTAATACATTCCCCCTCTGATACATTCATCCTGCCACAGTCACTTACATGGGTTATATTCTGAGTTATATCACCAGTTGATCACAATATACAAACTCGGGTCTTTTCCCCAGGGGTGAGGAACAAGGTTGTAAGATTTCCATACAAGAGGGCTATACAAGTTCCTACGGACACCCACACGGATTGTGGCATATGAATGCGAGACTCACAAACTGAGAGCAAAATGAATCTGTTTATTGCAGAGTTAAGGCAGTACTTACATACTTAGTGTGAGAATCTCTGTTCAGTCCTTTGCATGCAACCCGATTGCAGGCCTGTAATAAATCCGCCTGACAGTTTGTTAGCTTCCTCAAGGTCTTCAGGCTTCGAAGAAACGGGATGCCTTTCCTGTTCTTAGATACTGTGTAATCTACTTTCTTCTGTGCTTCCCAGGAATTTTCTGCAGTGTCAGACTTGTTTCTTTCTCACATTTCCCTCTTTTTTCTTTTTTCAATGGGTTCATAGATAAAACTAATGTAACCATTACTTGGTTTTGCATGTTTTTAGCAGTTCTGATTATGTTAAAAAGGACAAGACAGAAAATTAAAAAGGATATTACTGCCAGACAGCTCAATGCAATGAAAATCCAAACTCATAAATTTATCCAAGAAAACCAATTCTTTGGATTTAGCCAAGAAAGATAATTTTTCAGATTTATCAACACCTTTTGTTCTTCCAGAGTTTGTAAAGTTCTGAGTTGATCTTTTAATTGAGCATGAAGTGACTGTATATTCTGTTGTAAGGATTTATCAAAGGCCCCTTGGAGGTGGTTTTTAAGTGTCTGCCAGTCTTGTTCTGTTTCATTCCATGGAAGGGGAGTGACACATAAGGAATTATGGATATGTTCTCAATCACAGTGCAGGGATAGATGAGTTTTTTGGGCTTCAGCTCTCTCGCCTACCCATATAAGAGCACTTTCCAAGGAGTCTAATCTAGCCATTATTTACCCATATAAGAGCACTTTCCAAGGAGTCTAATCTAGCCATTATTTATTTATCAATGTTTTCTTGTGTTTGTAATTCTTTTTTGATATTAGTTAAAGCCTGTCCCATGGCATGGGCAGTTTGAATGGAATGAGCTAAGGCAGTGACAGCCACAGAGGCTGTGGTTAATATTATTATGGCAGAAACAGTAGCAAAGATCAACCAACCCAGAAATTTGCGAACTCATTTCTTGTTTGGATTTCCTCTTGGAGTATTCGAGCCAATTGCGAGAGACCATCCTGTCCCTCTCAAGCCTGAGTCAGATTTACAGGTACCCAAATTTCAGATCTTCTTTTAAATGGAAGAAGGACAGAATAGTTACACATATTTTCATAGGTTATACATGATTTGAAAACAAAAGAATCAGCAGATGAAAAATACAAACCACTTCTATAACCGATCGAAAAATCATTAGCTAAAGTAAAAACATACGGGTGTGAAGTACAAGTCATTAGTAATTGTTCTTCTTTCAGTATTAAAGTAGCAATTGTAGGCATTCTTTTCTAATTTTACCTGCCAAAAGCAGGTAACAACATTTTCCACAACTGTTTATGCTCACGGGACTGATTATTACCTAAATAATATTGAATTAATGATCCAGCCATTCCACCATCATGCCAGACAATACTGCAGTTTGCTTTTTGGGATGGGAGAACTTGCATTGGTCTCATTTTCTTTAAAGATACCATGTGGTCCCCAATCAATTACTCTCCTATATCGTAAGAATTGTTGTTGTGGCCGTTGTCCTATATATGATGTCCATTCCAAATGCTGTACAGTGGAGATGGGTGTAAAACAACATGTTGGGAAATGAGGTGGAGTGGCATCCACAGATTTGTTGGAGGTAGACAGAATGGCTGGCAATATAATAGCAGTCAATTTTCTTGCATTCTCTGAGTATACATATAGTAAATGCAATTGCATAGAAAATTTAGCGCAAGGTAAAGAGGCACTTATTGATTCCATGTTAAGGATATAGGCAGTAAGTCAGTAACAAAAGTAGTGTTAATACTATATTATCTGCAATATCCTGGTCTAAGGGAGGAAGCCAAGTTCCTCCCACCCATTCCGTTCCACTGTTGCTGAGGGGAGGCTCTGGATCCCACCAAGTCAGAGGCTGAAAGAGTGGAGGTTGAATGATGTGTGCCCAGCAGATTCTTCTTTCTACCATTCAATGGCAGTATAGCAGAAGAGAGATGACAAGATTCATTGTTGTCATCCTTGGTTGGGTTTGATGTATCTTGCCGGGACCCAATATGGTCCTGTAGGTAAAGAAACACATCCATAACCTCTCCCCCAAGCTAACTGTGGAACTGGACCTTTCCACTGACTGCTATGGACATCCTTGTATGTGACTTCGTGGTGAACTCCTTCTCCATCAGCGGTCTGACCCAAGAGCCTTTTATGTGCAGTTAAGTCATCTCTACTGGAGAGATTAAAAAAATTTAAAACATAGGTTGCTTTTCCAAGCTGCTCTTGAGGAAGCATTCGTATTGGGTTCCCTCTCTTCTGTTTTTGTAGCATGTTTTTCAATGTAACGATGTGTCCTTTTGACTATGGCTTGTCCTGTTGGGGAATGGGCAATACCTGTGACGTGTTTGATACCCCAAGTATGGAAGAATTCTTGTGTTTTATGAGATGTGTATGCGGGTCCATTATCTGCTTTTATCTGTTGTGGGACACCCATGGTCTGAAGGCACGGAGCCAATGTCAGGTGGCATCTCTTGGTTTCTCACCCTTGTGTGCTGTTGCTACTATGAACCCTGAAAAGGTATCAATAGAAACACGGAAGTATTTAAAAGTTCCAAAGCTGAATATATGTGTTACATAGGTTTGCCAAATGTCATTAGGTTTCAACCCTCGTGGGTTTGTACCTAAAGTTTGTGGCAAAGAAAGAGTCAGCTGACATTGTGAGCAAGTATTCACTACATCCTGTACTTGTGGCAAAGTCAGATCAAATTGTTTTGTCAGTGCTCAGGCATTTTGATGGTAGAAATCATGAGAAAGTTTTGCCTGACCTAACTTTTGTGGTATAGTGACTGTCATGGCAAGGGCATCTGCCCTGGCATTACTTTTCCACTCTAGGTCCAGGCAGAGTGGTATGTGACCTAAGATGCAGAATGCAATATTCATGAGACCTGTGAAGTAAAACGTTGTACAGAGTGGTTATTAACACAAAAAGATCTTTGTTAGAGACTTCCTTCAGGAATGAGTGCTAAATTCTCTCAACAATTCCTGTAACATAAAGAGAATCACAAATAATATTAATAGGTTCCTGTGAAAAAAGGTGAAATGCTTCTACCAAAGCTGCCAGTTCAACTAGCTGGGTAGTTCCAGTTTGAATGGTTATTGAATGTTCCCACTGTCCCTTATCATTTTTCCACAGGGTGACAGCTTTGTGTGTCTTTCCTGATCTGTCAGTAAAAACAGTCTTTGCATCAGGGATCGGGGTTTTTGTTTGTAATCTTCGCTGTTAAAAGGGGAGTTCTTTGAAGGATTGTGGCAGGGCATGTCGAGGCATCATGTGAAAAAATTGTCCATTATAGTCTGCAAGAGCAATTTGAAATGACAGTGAATCCCTGAAAAGATTCTCTAATTCTGCTGCAGCAATAAGGGGATGCATTACTGCTGCATCATATCCTGTCAGGCTCTGGCATCGGAGTCATTCCATCGAGAGCAGTCGAATAAGTATCTCAAGATGAGTGGTTGTTGATTACCATTATTCAATGCCTGAATTTGAGCCAAATCTACAAATTCCATCCACCAGACAGAGTACTGTCTTCCTGTCAAAATTGTCTTAAAAAGAGATTTCCAATCCACTGGTAACTCAGTATCTCCTTCTGCAATTGCATCCAATAAAGTCATAGTAAAGGAGAAATGTAAACCATTTTCTCTCACTGATCTCCTCAGTTCCTTTACCATCTCATATGACAATTGCTGGTGATGTGGGTTTTGATTACAACACACAACAGGCATTGCTTAAAAAAATTCAATACGGCCCTTCTCCAACGCTTGCCTCTGGCATTTCTGTGTAAACATTTCTGGCTTGGGTCCTATAGGTGGTATTTTTTCCTCATCATAGTCACTAGAGGAGTAGGACGAGGTATAAGACAGTGGTGGAATATGTGAAGTATTTTCTGCAGCCTTTTTGCATGCTGTTTGTAGTATTTCCTCCGCACTAGGAACAGCTGCTGCCATAGCACATACTGGGGCTAAAGGAGGATATAAACCTGGTTCTTGTCAAGAATCAATAGGACTGGGATCAAACGGATCCTTTTTCTCTGAATCATTATCCTCGGGCGATGTTTCATTAATAAAAACAACAGAATCTGACGGCAATGCAGTGGTAGCATCTGCACAGACGCGATCTGCTTCCCTAAATTGTTGCAAAGCCGAGCATACCACATGCCAAGTAATAACATCATCAGGGTGGACATCATGATGAGAAAGCTGGCAGGTTTGTAAACGTTCACTGACCTTTTGCCGGTGAGTAAGATTATAGGAACCATCTGATGGGTACCAGGGACAAAATTGTTTGACCCATATAAGTAATTGGATGAGGCTTTGAGGTTGGAGTTTATAACCCTGTTCCCTGGTGATGCACAACAGACAGTCTTTATGCACTTTTCGGGATTTCGTTGCACCTTGCCCATTATAAAAAATGCTGCCTGTCCATTCACAAGGGCTAACCTGTTCTACAGCCAGCGATGAAAGGAGCTCCTTGGTGATCAGCTGAACACAGGCACATTTAATTCGGCCGGGGTACGCCACCGGACTGGATCACACCAGTAGTAATGAAGTCCCTGTAAATCGGGAGCCATTTGTGGCATATGAATGCGAGACTCACAAACAAAGAGCAAAACGAATCTGTTTATTGCAGACTTAAGACAGTACTTACACACTTAGTGTGAGAATCTCTGTTCAGTCCTTTGCATGCAACCTGGTTGCAGGCCTGTAACAAATCCGTCGGCCTGACAGTTTGCTAGTTTCCTCAAGGTTTTCAGGCTTCAAAGAAACGGGATGCCTTTCCTGTTCTTAGATACTGTGTAATCTACTTTCTTCTGTGCTGCCCAGGAATTCTCTGCAGTGTCAGGCTCGTTTCTTTCTCACAATGGATGAGGACCTTACAGCTTTGAAATCTCCCTGTTCACTGACATGTCAACGCAGCTCCAAGTCTTTGGCTTCTGTGGTGAGAGTGGCCTGGCCATTGTAAGACACTAATGATTGTTGATAGCAATTTTTTCTGAATCTGTAACTTACGGCTTCCCAGCACGAACTGTTTGGTTTTGTAATAGAAAAGAAAAAAAATCCCGCACCTAAATTGCTGGTATCTTACAAGGTAAATATATTATCACAAGTTTTTGCAAGATACACACCACTATTATTTGAAGAAATATAATATTCTTGATGTATTTGTTCAGTTCTCTGTAAAAATTCAAACATTTTCAATGCCAGAGCCACATGCCCATTTTACAGTTATATTCTTCAGTTTATCATTGTGGGGAGAGGAACATTCTCTCTAAGATCTCAGTGGTGAGCTGCAGATAACAGAACAAGCAAAGAATTAGTGGCCTTTTAAAAATTTTTTATTAAATATGCTGGGTTGTTATACAGAAATCAATAGATTATTACAAGATAGTTCTCGGTCCACTTTCCAAACCACTAACACCAGAGATTACAATGTGGAAGGTGCTGGAATACAAGGTTCTGGATAAAGGTTTGTTTGATGAACAGAAACTTGGCCTTTGAAGCTGAAAAAGCCCACCCCAAATACAAAATATCACTGCTCATCCTGCTTGCTTTCATTATTACTTCTCAGAACCTCTTATTTATGTGATTATTGTAGTGTTTTCTTCTGGCATTGCTAAAAAGAATATTCTTAAAACAGAACAGCAGAATAACATATTCTATGAGTTTTTACCATTTCCATACCAAAACCCATAACAGGTAGCAACTGACTGCAATGCTGGGGGAAAATAACAATATACCACCAACTGAAAACAGTATTTCTTTAGAAATCACAAACAAAAATCATGAGGCTACAACTTTTCCCAAATATCTTTTTTGCAAATTCTAAGCAATCTGCAAGAAGATTAGGGATTTTTGGAAATGGAAACAAAGTGACATCCTCTTTGATAATGGCATTTCAGTAGGCACCAGAACAAAGGTGTATTTCTGCTTGGAGATGTGTGAGCACAAACCCATCACCTTCCCTTGGACTTGATAGGAAGGACACTTACAAATCCCACACATCTCATGATAAATAACAAATACAGAGAACACAAATCACTATCTGAAACCATGCTGTAAAAGCTTGTATTTTTCAGGTTAAAAGGCGATGGAAAAGCAGTAGTAGATGTTGGGTTGTGTATGTCTCCCTAAAAATGATTGTAGGAGCCATACACAGGGAGGACAACAGTTTGGCTGGGTTTGTACAAAGGCACAGCTGCTGATCTGGATGCCTTGGGCTTTCCCAGGGAGTTGTACCAAATCTGGCAACACAAGTGCTTGGGAATTCAGGATTCATACATGCCCTATGCCACCCCACTGTAGTATTTCCTGCTCTTCTGCTGTATTTCCTAAACTTCTCTGTAATATCAGCATCACCTTTCTCAGTTTTTTGAGAAGGCAAAGCTTTTACATACTCATGTACCCCTCCTGCACCCTCTGTATTTTTTGGTGTGACTGACAGCCAAAGACAGCCCACATCACAGCTCAGGGATGCACATGTAAGGTGGCTGCCCAGCAGATTGTCAGCAGAGCCACTGCTGATTTCTTTCTATCAGGAAGGCATGGCACTGATTAGACATGGCACTAATTAGCAGAAATCAGACTATATTCCACATTTCTAACTGACAGGTCTGATTTCTTAAAGAAGCCATTCAATAATTAGAAAAACTAGCAACACATTAGTCTGGAGATAAAGTCCTATAAAGCCCCTGTACAGGAGGTACGCATGTGGCTGTCACTCTTGAAGCCCTTTGTTCCATTAAACCCCAGGTTTTGGGGATTCCGAGACCAAGTTCAGGGCTCTTTTCCACCCAGATGTAGATCAAGCACCAAATTGAACTCTCCAGTGCAGAAGGTTCAAAGAAAATGTTTACAACACATTGCAGTGGGCTGAGAGACAGAGAGGCTTAAAGGCTAAAGCTGCTCTGGGGCCTGGCATTCCTGTTGGACTGGAAGACAGCCTGAACTCAACCTCAAATGGGGCCACAAATTTCATGTTCTTGCAGCAGATAAAACTTGGACTGTTTCTAGGGTTGGGCTTATCTTGTCTGTCTGTTATTATGTGGTGTCACTGCCACGGCAACACTGGGACGTTGGGATGGGGGAAGAAGACAGCATGTAAGGGTTCACCTAGTTTGCCCATGAAATTATCCAAAACAGACCACACTCACGGTTCCTTCTACCATGTGCCAAAGAATACCCAAAACTTACCACAGATCCAACCTTTGTTAAAAATATTTGGTGAGAACTAACTGGGCTTCAAGCTTGGCTGTGGAGGTGCTCTAGCAGAGCAAATTGCATTTTAAAATATTAAAATAACAAATACTAATGTAGAGCTACTTCTACACTATGTTGGCATTAAAAATATTCCTGATTAACTTATTTGCCTTAATTGATTTTTATTCGGGCAGCTAATGAAAATTAAATATCCATCAGGAATTTTAGTGGGGTAGCTGTTTTTAATGAGCAAGATTTTCAAAGGTATGTCCCTTTCTCCAGTTGTGCTCAGTCTCTGAAGTGACAAAACCTCTACAACTTGGTCAAGGGAAATTGGGGCAGGGGTGGAGACAAGGCTTGGACTTAAAGAACTTTTAAAGTTTCATATGTGATTAATCTTAAATTCAGTACTGATAGTAGCTACAGTGCAGGATACATGAGCAGAACTGTGCAGAATGGTTCTGTCACCCATTGCAATTTTGTTTTCTTGAAACAGTTAAAGTGTTTTGTTTCCTGAAGGAAAAAGCGCTAAATCTAGCGCCGAGTTTACGGTTTCGTCAGTAGCACTTGGGTTTACAACAACTCCCAGTCATATTCAAACTGCAGTTTCCTTTTATCTGCTGTTATAATATGGCAGGGCCTGACACCTTTTTAGACATGAAAAGACTATCTTGTCTCAAATAACAGCTGCCATTAGTCTCTTTTGCCACTCCACTTCCAAATATCTTCCTTGACATAAGAGCACAGAGCCAAGGCTGTGCAGATCCTAAAAGTTAAATAATCCCCTTCTCAAATTAGGAAATTTCTCTAGTTAACTAGCAAAAGATTTATTGTGTTCATCAGATTCTTGTGTTTGTTAAGCAGGTTCACACATGGAAAAGTACTTCAATACTCTCTACCAATGGGAAAATGTCAGTGGGATACAGAGACATTGAGAGATGGTCTTTTCATCTTTTTTTCCCTAGCTCTCTATGTATATATTCCATGTAAACAGCATTTATTTTCCTTTCTTGTTGATTGTGGACCTGAAATATTGAGCTACAATCCTAAAGAAGGCCAAGTAAATGTCTCCCTTTGTCAAGCTATGCTGAACAAGTGAGCTGCATTTAATGTTTAATAGTGTTTGTAAGTGGAAATAACGATATTTATACCACTAAGATAAAACCTATGGCTCTGCTCTGTATCTCTGTGAGCATCATTCAAGCTAGAGGGATGCTAGCTAGCATGTGAAAGATGTGAAAGATCAGGTAAAGTACTCGGGCTGGGACAGTAGTTGTGCAGAAAACCTTTCAGAAAACTACTTTAAGAATGATGAGCCCCTTACCTGCCCCACCTCCATAGTAGGTACATTTTTATTACTTTGTATGAAGCACCCTGGTAAAGCCTATTCAGACAGATCAGGAAAGATGATGAATGAAAATCTATTCAGGCTCTTGAGGTTGATGCATCAATTGATTTATTGTTACAGGCAGTTTGACATAATCCTGTAGAAATATTCCTTGCAGAAGAAAGTTACCTTACACCCCCTCAGTTTATTTAAACATCATTCTCACAAGTGTGAGACGCTGCAAAGCAGTCAGCAGAGTAAAAAGCTCCAAAGAAAAATCATCCCTAATCCTTAGACTGAGTAAATTAGATAAAGATGAGAAACCAAAACACTTTAAAAACTTTAATTACCCTTCTGTAATGAATCACAAGTTTAATTCAAGCAATAGTCAACCCCCAATGATAAATGTTTTTATTTGCTGCAATGAGCAGCAACAGCCTAAACAGAGGGAGCATCCTACACAGTTGTTTTTTCACATCTGTTGCTGCTTCTCAAGTAGTGGCAGAAAACTGGCACAAAACCTGGATGCATTACATCTGAAAAAAATTGAAAATTTTCTGCTTTTCATGCTTGAACTGGACTTGTGAAACCAGATTAATTAGTAGGAAAAATCAGCAGCATAACATTTTTTCCTCTGCAGTTCTTAATATCTTATATCTCATTTCTGACTTTCATCATCCACAAAATATGAACTTGTCATAATTCTGACACAGTATTTTCATCTCCTTATTCATTAAAGCAGTCATCCCAAGCGGATTTGGAAAACAAAGAAAATTCCCTCAAAAAACCACTGTGGCTCCCCAATTCTAAAGAAAGCTCCTAAACCACAGAAATCCACACATTGTGGGTGAACTTGAACGATCCCCCCAACAAAAGAGCACATTCCCATACCCTGGGAGGGAACAAAATCAAGTTTGTTCACGTGATGTTGGCAGTTTTATTAATGAAAATTTAAACTCTTGATTTCAACTTTCAGTATTCAAAATCACCAGCAAGAAAAAAAAAATTATACATAACTGAGAACAATGTTTTTCCACAAAAAACCCCCCCTCAGATCTCTCCATTACTGTCCACTGAATAAGGAATGGTCCCCTGCCCACAGCACAGGGGTTGGAACTAGATGATTTTAAGGTCCCTTCCAACCCAAACCATTCTGTCATGCTATGAATCTTTCCATTTACAGTTCCCAGGTGACTCTTACTCTCCTTCACAATACTATTCTTCCAGCTGGGTGCTTAAGAGTCTCCACAAGAGAAAGACCGTCTTCAAAACTGAAAATGAGTTTCCAATATTTTTGATTTTTTTTCTTATTCCTAGAATACATTTCTCATTTGGAAAATCAAATATAAATAAAATTTTCCATCTATCCACAGAGCAAACTAAGAAACTCCCATTTTGGCTAATTATAGACTGTATTATCCATAAGCTACCTATGTCTTCCTTAAACACATCTGGAATTCTGAACTTGGTCTTTTGCCATTATAAAGAATTGACATTTTTACTAAGGCACAGATATTCTAAATTTCTCTTGTTAACAATATATCTTGGCAAGAGTCGTCTTCCTTCTGGCTGGTGCACAGAAAGACTTACAAACACTTAAATATAGACAAGGAGGCACTCCTTCAACAGGCAACTGTTGAAGAAAACTTTTTTCGGTGTATGAACAGAGATTGCTTCCATAATAAAGAGGTAGGCAGAGCACCTTCAAAACTATAATTGTACTCAAGTCTCCCCTTTTAAAAAAACCCCAAACATTTACATGATATTATTCAAAGAATTTGCAATATGATGATTAGATTTTTCTGTAACTTAATTTTCACTCTATTATGAATTGAAGTGAATGTCATCTGGGATTTCAACCTTCTTTAAGAAAAAATGCCCTAAACTATAACTGATTAATTAAAACAGTCATCAAATTTCCTTAAATATTAGATATGACAGCTACAAAACCAGAGTATTTTTACACGGCTTATTCCAGCCTTTGGAAGAGGCACACCCCCAAAGAACAGCTTATTATGGGGCATGGCAGATGTAAATTTAGTTACCCTGCAAGGCACATCTGCTGTGCGTCCCTATTTGGTCCTTCAGAGACTGTCAACACAACCAAAACCACAGGATTTCAAAACCCATTTCAAAACTTGGAAATTTTAAGTTAGTGGAGCAGAATGGAGAATTTCAGTTTAAAAATGCTGCATCACTTTACATTTAGAGTACCCAACAGCACTGCAGGCACTATTCTATTAAGTGTGTTTATAATGAAGACTAATAGCTGTACATAAAATCCTCACCATTGGTTGGGAAAAAAACCCCTTATGTCTTAAATAAATCTCCCTCATCCTTGCATATTGTATTTTGATGCTTATGTATCAAGTTCAGAATGTAAACACACCCAGAATGACTGGTACTTGCCTACAATCAACTGTTTGGTACTTTTGTTAACATTTTACTTTCAAACTTCAGCTCCAGTGACAGCACTTCCTATTCATGAAAACTGTGTCCACATAAAATTGATAGAGCATACTGCAGAAACTTTAGGAAAGAACTCTTCAAGAACTGACAGTTAACCGATAGTTAACTGATAATTAATTGTTATCATAATCTATTTTATGGAGAGCCTAATTGATTTTGATTCTTCCTTTCAGTCTTTCAGACAGGGGAAGGGGACTGTCTGCCCATGCATACGTCAGAGCAGCCCTTTTGTCTTGCTGTGTGGGATCAGAACCCAGTCTCTCAATTGGTTGCTCTGAACTTTGGAAGCAATTAACTTCCTCTACAGAGGATGGTTTTGGAGATACCTGCACTGAGAAACTATTAACATCTTTCTTTAAAGTGGTTGTTTTCTTCTTCCCCTTAATTGTAAGGGCTGAGTCACTGTTTGTCCTTTTGCTAGTAACAACACTACTCCTTTTCTTTGTAAAACATTTTTTAAACTGGCCAGGATTCAGTTGCCTGTTCTGCTGCTCATAAATCAGGATTTTATCCACGTGCCCATCGTCACTGTCTTCACTAGAAGAGCATCTGTTCTGACAGACACTCTTTTTAGAAGAAGCTTTCCAAGTAGTTTCAGTACAAGCTTCTTTAATGTGACAGCCAGTTGCATCTGCTGGCTTTTGAGATGCCGGAAGCATGTCACACCCAGGATGAAGTGTCTCTGTTGTTTGTCCACTGAAGGCTAGAGATGCTGAACCACTTTTGTAAGGGCCTTTTTGCACCATTTCAGCCAGGATGTCAGCTTTTTTGTACTCATCTGGATAGATATGCATGCTGGATTCACTTGCAGAGTTTTCTGAGAGAACATTTTTACTTTCCTGCACTAGTTTATTTAACTGACATGAGGAAGAGACATAATTCCTATCAGGATATAATGTTTCTTTTGTTTGTTTAAAACATTTCAAAGACTCCAGTTGCATTACATCTTCAGACAAAGGCTGTGAGGGAATGGGAGCCTTCTTCAGTATTCGTTCACTTAAAGACCACTCCTGAAGTTGTCCCGTAGCATCATCTGAAAACAAATCATCTTCACTATCTGAATGTGTATCAGACAGTGTAACATCAGAATATTCTGAGCTGTTTCTTACTGTTTCATGACCTAGTGGACATGAGTATTTTATGCACGTGGTTAAGTCAGCTGCTGGATCATGGTCATCACCTCCATGGGCTGGTGAAGTGCTGAAGGAGATCCCTTTCCCATCAGTACTGCTCAGCTGCAGACCAGCTGGTACAGAGAAAGAGGATGATATCCCTGAGTACTTAGTGCTTTGTGAGGGCACAGACGAGTCAGCAAGAGCAGCTGCTGATGCTGGCATGTGAACTGTTGTTATGCAGGAAGCTGCAGCTAATGCTGCATCTTTTGATCCAGTACTTCTCTGCTGGGTCTGATCTTCTCGGGGAGTTTTTGTATCTGACACGGAGTGTTCCACAGGAAGAATTCTGTTTGTTGGCTTTAAATTAATTTGAGACAGAAGATTGGTAACTTCATCACAAGCACTTGGTAATTCCTTTCCCTCCGGTCTGTCTTTCCTTTCTGAAAAAACAAAAAAAAGTGCACTTCAAATAGCATATCACAGTTCAGGTTTCTTAGTGTTAAAGTACAGAATAGTAAGATTAAAGCACAGTTCCCGCAAGGTATCATGACATCATCTTGTTTTGGCACAATTTTGTTCAAGAGTGGGAGAAATGTTTTTTGCTTTTTTGCATTCTGGCAAGACCCATAAATTCATAAGAAATAAGCTTCCGGACTTACTTTTCTGTTTCTTCTGAAGAACTTCTGACTTTTCTACTTGATAGAGGGCAACAACATCAGGATAAGCAGCCTGAAACAAAGACTCTTCTTCTACTGTGACTACAAACAACTCCACAGGCTCATCTTCTGGATCAACATAATGTTCTGAAAAAATAATGAACGTACTTTTGATATGAATATACACACATCAAAGCCGGGAATGAAAAACCAAACAGCACAGATTTGAGTACAAAGAAGGGACACAAACAGTATGATATTTGAGATTTACCTACAAGTGAAGTCTTTTTCTTCCTGCCAGTCTCCTGGTATGAATGGGGACACTACAGGGAGGAGTCTGGCAGCATAGAAAATTTTCTAGCTAGTAAATAGTGACAGCTTCAGGTACATAGTGAAATAAGGTATGAAACACACAGTTCAGATCTTATTAACATGTACAAGAAAAAGTAGCTGAAGACTGAATCCCTTGCTTTCTAGGTAAACTTTTTTCTCTTTAAAGCATTGCTTTTACTTTCAGGGTGTGTGAAATTCGATGCACATTTTCTGTGGTTACCAAAGAAGAGTTTCCAATCTCACCCACATTTCATTGCCTCAGAGTGCTGCCAAACTCTTGTCCTCCTTAAAGCTTAATTTTATCTTTTTCTATGAACTGTTTTGTTCCATAATAGAACATAGTACATAGAAACCAGACCCACCTGGTTTTTGCCATTCAACTTCAAAACAAGGAATTCCATTTTTAATACGTGTCTTAACAATCCTATAAGAAGAAAAAGTCCATTAAATGACTTACATATAAACATATATCAATATTCTAATTTGGAATGATACAGAGTAAAAAAATCTCGTAAAACTGAAATTACTACACCTTTTAAAAAAATATATTACTCTGTATACAGTGAAATACAGATTTGAGCACTGAAACATTTTTATTTCTTTTAACACACAGAAGACCATTTACACAAAATAAAAAAGCTCTTCTGTAACACACAAACATAATGCAGACTTCTACAAACACCAGGTTTGGTATCTTCAGCTGACCTGCCTGAAACGCAGATCCTGCTTGATCAACCTCATCTCCTTCTTTGACAGGGTGACCCACTCAAGGGGATGAGGGAAAGGCTGTGGATGTCGTCTGCCTAGACTTTAGTAAAACATTTAATGCCATTTCCCACAGCTTTCTCCTGGGGAAACTGGCTGCTCATGGCTGGGATAGGTGCACTGGGTTAAGAACTGTTTGGATGGCCAAGCTCAAAGAGGGGTGGTGAGTGGCGTTACATCCAGCTGGAGGCCAGTGACTGATGGGGCTCCCCAGGGCTCAATACTGGGGCCAGTCTTGTTTAATGTCTTTAATCAGTGATCTGGGTGAGGGGATCAAGTGCACCCTCAGTCACTTCACAGATGACATGAAATTGACTGGGAATGTTGATCTGCTGGAGGGCAGGAAGGTTCTGCAGAGGGATCTGGACGGGCTGGATTGATGCTGAGG